>KK120535.1:146150-208877 GCA_000611955.2 Stegodyphus mimosarum | reverse complement strand
CAAGATAACTTATTGTTTTCTTAATTTTAGAGAGAACGATTTGAAAATAAGTAACAGGAACTCATTTAAAAACATAATATAGATGAGCAAAACAAGCTGGAAAATTTGAATAATATAAAAGTTAAATTCAGTCCTCAGAACTGTTAAAATATTTTCGAATATAAAGCACATTTTTCATTTACAGTTATAAAATATACCCTTAGTGCTAAAGATGCTCTGAAAAGGCGACTAAAAATTCGAGAGAAGTTAGCTTAGCTAACTCACAAATTGCAATTTAGCTGTCAGCGCTCAAAGTACTCGTGTATTCTTAGATAAAATACTCATTTCATCAAATGTTACTAATCATAAGTTTAATGACATATAACAGAAGAGAAATGTAGAAGCTTATAGGAGATTTACACTAGAAGTAAGCTCATTCTCTAATTTCACTATTTCAGTGTTGCTAAGATAACATATTTACCAATTCTTAACAGCTTCTTCTGAAGCCAAGATTTTAATTTCCTGTAATTGAAAGCAAGCTGAAGGACTAGATATGCATTACAGAACCGATCAATCTTCCACAGGAAAAGCATACACGGAGATTAAAAAATGTCACACCCTATATAATTTACCCGTTGGCCAGTGGGCGATGGCGAACTACACCACCCGATTCGTTGGGCAACTCCTTGTGGGTTTTTGACATATATATAGCGACTGGGCAAATGCCTAAATGGTAGGTCACATCCCCCCTTATACTTCAGATCTGATCAAAGATAAATTTCTAGCAAATTATCACTTGCGTCACATTCTAATCAATAAAATATAAAAAAACAACAAATAGTTAATACCCTGACTACTAGAAATGTGAGAAAGAATTTCTGCTGCTGAAGCAGTAATTTTTTGATATGACGAGAGACCTGTTAAACATTCAGTGTTGTTGTTACTACTTAAGTTTCAGACGTGTCAAAAATTCTAACATTAAAGATATCTTCTTGACGTGGATGGAAGTTTCTTCTACTCTGCACTTCGATAAATTATGAGGCATAACTTCTAATTTACATCTCAAGGTGATGACAGTTTTCTCTCTTCCCAAAAGTTAACAGACTTTTCTCCTAGTAACTTGAAGCCACTAATACTTATTAGAAATATAGTGAGACTAAGTTGCTTTAATGTGCCATGGAAATTTCCTTTTTATGTGTCCATGGAAATTTCCTTTTTATGTATCAAGCATTAACTACAGATTCCGCTACAAACTGCCTATTGCAGATGTAAGAAATATGAGGCGTTCTGTCTTTTTACCTCAGGAACATAAAATCTTCTTTTGTTTCCCTCAACTTTTAAACATAAAACTATCTTGTATTAAACTACAATGATTCCTATTTTAATACGCCACAGGTCCCCCTAAATAATATTGTTACAGGAGTGCAGGTTCGTGGTAGATTGAATGCACAAGTCTGGGGAAAAGTTAATAAAATTTATTCTTACTACAAGAAGTAAAACAAAATGCTAATGCTGAAATGTTTTCTCACAGATATTCGTACAACATCGCAATATCACACAGTAGTTATATTTTAAACTACTAAAATGTTAAATAGAACACAATTCAAAGCGCAGAGAAAGCTAATCCGATCTCAAATTATAGCAGCGAGGTAAACAACAACAGTTCACTTAAAACAACTGAACTGAGATGTTTTTGTCCGCTTTTTAAAGCTTTTTAATCATGCATGAGAACATTTTGGTAATTTTTATTTCCTTAATGTTTCTGGGAAGCAAAAGAGTAGAATTACGGTTACAGTTAACAACTGCATTTATTCAAATTAAATATCAATTACGGAGATAAACTTTTATTCAATGTTAAACTCTCTTATATTTTTACTTTTCCGGAGTAGCTTTCTCTTAAAATTTGTCCCGCGCTGCATTGCGTGGGGAAATAAAACAATTTTAATCCTAATTCTAATAAAAAGATGTCTAACTAAATCTGAAATCCGTAACAATATAGTTTTAAAACTACACTATAATAATTAAATCTATACATGGACGTAATACTTAAAATTCTCACATTTTGGAAATGCATTTTCTTGTCTGCGGTTAAGCTTAAACTAACTATTCATTCACTAACTATTCTACTAACTACATTCTTTCTACTACTATCATAAAGTCAAAAAACAATCAGTCAGTCAAACCACATATTAAAAATTGCCTGTAAAACAAAACCATTCAACAAAACAATTTCGAAGAATATACTGCTTTTAAAATACATTTATTTTTTTCTTACTTTAGGAACATTATTTCCCGCTTAATTTGTAGAAATATTAGGAAATTTTAAAGCGAGTGGATTACTTACACTATGCAAAGCTCTCAAGGGTTATTTGCGTAAAGGTAGGGATATCTTCGTAGAAAGCTTTTTAAGAGAAACTGGCTGTATCCCCGCTACACATGTGGAAAAGATAGAAACATTTTTCAGCAGAGCGTTTTCCGGGATTCGAGCTTATGTCGAACTACCAGTGTTCTACGGTTTTACTGCTCCTCCGCTGATGAGCCGAAATTTTAAGCGAAAAAAAAACGAGAAAGCAGTTATTCCCTTACCATGGATATTCCAATACTAACTGAAAGCGTACTTACATTGGGAGAATAATGATTGAGGAAATGTCATAGTTCCTTTGAAAGCAGCTTTTAAACTGCCCCTGATTAATGCTTGAAATTATTCTGATAACTTAGATAAAAGTTATTCACTTTTTAGAAAATAAGTAACATTCTGAAGTTTGTAATGTCTCTTTACACACGAACTAACGAATGTTAGCTATTTTTATCTGAAGAAGCCTTTTGAAATATGAAGAGATACTGTTAATGCTGAATACCCATGTCTGCTTGTAGAAATGTTCAATCGAATGCTGTCTTATTTGTGAATTCCCCTTTAAATGACATATAAAGAAAATAGCATGAAATCTCGGATGATGAATATTCCCTTCTAAGGCCAATTAAAACTAGACTGAACTATCCTAGAACCAAATACTAGACCGTATGGCATCAGGCAGTTGGTAAAAGTCAATAATTGGTTCGCTGCAGTCTTTCATTCTTTCTTAGTTTTGTGCCCTGAGGTTTAAATTCCTCATACAATAATTATTTCAGCTGAAACAGTAGATACACAATGAAGATTTTTTTCCAGCAGAATTATTATTTCAATTGCAGCTCACTTCATATGAAATTTTCGACACGCAGTCATTTAAACATTGATTGAAACATTGAACTCATGGCATAAATTGACTGCGGGGCTCAAATACGCAAGTTATCTCAAGTCGGCTCTCATATTTGTCCAGTAAGCCCCAAAGCTAAAATGGTTATTCTTTGTTGAATAAAATAAAGTAAATGGCTTCATAGATCGAAGTGATCTTATCATATTTCTGTCCAATTGTTGCACTAAAAGTGCGACAAATTAGCACTGCGTTTAACTTGTGGTCATTTTTAGACATCTTGTAGGAAACATGAAGTATTTTTTGTAAAAAATACCTGTGTGGTTTATCATTTAATAACAAATCAAACATTCAAATTCCATTCAGCGAATATGTCAATTATAAATCTTTCACACACAGAGAAAAAAAGCGTTAATAATACAATGTACCAACTATCAAGCAATTAGCTAGAAGAACGATTAGCTGGGTATTTTAATACGGCTATAAGAATTGTAGGCAGGTTCTAGATCAGTGATTCACAACTAACTGTACGCACATCACTGAAGATTTTAACCAGGACACTCAGGATTATGCAAAAATATATTTAACAATAGCTGAAAAAGGCATAGTTTTCTGATTTCGTAACTAAACCAAAGGAAAAAATACCGTGTGTACGAAGTTCAAGATGAAAAATACGTATTTTTCTATACAGAAAAAATAAAAACCTCTCCTATTTATCCCAGTGTGTTGCTGAGAAAAATCTGCTTTGAAAAAATATTCCCTTTGAGGTTTTGAAAACGTTTTTACCATTGAAGTAATTTACATATAAAACTCGTCAATTGTATAGGCAAAGAATGCGGTTTTTGCCGCCATCAAGAGAAATATCAAAATATGACACAGTTCTCATCGACAAGTAACTTTAAGTATTGCAATAAAATAAGTGCACTTCTAAAGACTCCTTTTCAATCAGTTTGAAGTGATGCCTTACATATTACTAGTACGATATATCATCAAATGAGATCAAATTTGCATTGAATGCTTGTTTTTTCGTAAACTGTAGAGTTTCAAAAACATTATTTTGAAGCATATTAATTTCTTCAATATTCCTCTAAATTCAATTCACTCGCCTTATTTTTGGCCCACAAGTGGCCAAGCGGTAAAGTTGCCGAACACTGGTAGTTCTGTCCAAGGTTTGAGCCTAAGCAGCCTGCAAACGGGCTGGCTGCTTGAGCGTTTTTGCGGTTTTCCCCATACGAGCCAGTTTCCCTTAGAAAGTCCGCCACGAAGGCATGCCTCCCCCTAGGCATATACTCTTCGAGTGTTTTACCATAATCAAATAAACCAAATCGCTGGCCTTATTATTCATTTTTCTTTTTTGAACTAAATAATTGAATATTTTTACGCATAAATTTAAAATTAATTGAATTAATTACGAATACTGTGCTAATATGAAGAGCATATTTATTAAAATGGGTGGCGAACTGGGTACACAATATGAAAAGAAGTTGAGCGCAATCACTCTAGATCGATAGAATGAGGAAAATAAACATTAAAAACTGAAAATTGTCGCCCTTCCTGCTGCGAAATGCTGTGACATTTTTTAGACTGCTTACAGCTAAAAAAGCAATTTCCGATCATGTTATGATGGATAGTTACGTATAAGTATTATTTTTCTGTTTAAAAACATTTAAGCATAAGTTTTAATATCCTAGCTGATTAGATTAATGAAACTATCAAATAAATTTGAATGAAAATTTTCTTGTTGTGTTGTTTCCCGTGCGCTGCTCGCCACCCATATTTGGATGATGTAGATTCAGTACTATTTGGATGGCTGGCATATTAAATACGATTAAGATCAGAATTATTTAGTTATGGAAAAACACGCGAGGGCTGTTATCTTAAATAAAGGGATGTTTTGTGGAGATCTTTTAAGGGAAAATATCTCCTTTTCACATTGCACATAGCGAAAACCGCAAAAACTTTCATGGAGCTAGCTCATTTGCTAGAATTTGAATCCAGGTTAAACTGGAGTGTTCAGCAATTTCAATGCTTGCCAGTGGTGAGCTCTATTAATTATGATGAGAGGGGGTTTTTTTTAATGAAACGATTTCTTAGTGTTGAATTAGTGAATAGGAATTTTAGACATAACCTGAGTTCTAACATCTCTTTCCCCCAAAAATTGCTGCACTTAGCTAAGTTCACTGTATAGCTGATTTTTATGAATAAACGGCATGTAATCCTTTGATTTCTTTTTCTTTACTTTTTTATGTGTAATACAAGGTATCTATAATTTATTCATCGGATTATTTAAATAATACAGATTTAGGGATAAAAGACTGACTGAATTTTACTTAGCATTTCAAAGAATTTTGTATAAATACACTTAAACGCGAGTACCATTAGTTGTCGGACAGTGTTCTAGATTTCCCTTCAGACGTTATTAAGCATTTGCGGAATCACAGTAGTTGTTCTGTGGTATTCGATTTTTCACTTCTTCGATGCTGCGAATGTCTCGATTCCTCAGGTATTCTCAAAAACGTGCCACAATAACAATAATACAACACGTTAATTGTATACTATTATTTGTTCAACACTTAGAAGTGTGCAAACAACAAGATTTGCAAAATATTAGAACTCTTCTTACAATAATGGACACGGGAATTACGACCGATTGCATCGGTCATTCAGCTATGTCACCAAGGACGTTACCCAAAGGGATACTGGCAAAAACAATCTTATGAAAACGTCGCAGAGAAACCTATTGCAATCCTAAAGCATCGTCATTAAAACTAAAGCGGTTAAAAACTTAGCTGTTTAAAAACATCGACTTAAAAGAGCATTGTGGCAAAAATTAAAGCACCTACAAATCATCGCATGACGATAACATCGCCGACGTATGTTTTCAGACTTAAAAAGTTGTAAATGTTGCATTATGTTCTGCGAGTGCAAGAAGTAATGAGGAATATTTGTACCTTTATATTTCGAACTTTTGAATTAGCTTAAACTTTTACTGAAAAAGCAAGAAGCGAACTTGAACAATCAAAAACTGAATATTGGTTGAAAATTAATGCTGCGCATAGCATGTTTGTAAAATAGTTAATGGAATTTTAACTAATGTAATCAACTAAAGATTATTATTTAATTAATCTCTTTTACGAAATAAAAACGGTAGTGCGGGCACGTATTTGAAATTTTTAAAGTCTGTAAACACATGCTTGCGAGGTTGTCATTATCCGCTGATTTGTAGTTGCTTTACTTTTTATTGCGATATTTTGCGCCACAATATTTTAGAACTACTAAATTTTTAAATCGCTTTTTTTTTCCGCGACGCTGTTTTGAACAACTATGTTGCACTCTTCTGAGATTTATCCGTGATATTATTGGCGGATACTGCCCATATGGGCGACAGATCTTGCATCTGCAAGAAAGGAGGAAAGATAACACATATACAGCCGAGCTTTATAAAGGAATCCAATTCACATAATTGATTTTAGGCTTACAGCCAGCATCTGCTAATTACCGCATGCCCAGAGCACTTTTTCTTCTTAAATAAGAGGTGCGTTTTCTGAAGTTTCGCAAAAGTTAGTCTGAGTGATAAACCAACGCCTGCTTCTTCGCACTTTAAATTAATATTCCAATAGAAAACGACTGAAATACTACAGGATTATGAAACCAAGTTCGTGAGATCCAGTGGTGAAGATTTTCTAGTGTTCGAAATTTTCATTATTTCGACCTGAATGTCTTGCATCAGCTGATATTATGCATTCAATCGGATTTCTTTAACACGAAAATTTGGTATGTCAAAACTGTAGAATCATTAGGTTTACTTCAAAGCAGCAACAAAACGAAAAATCAACCATTCTTTGTCGGGACTCCAAACTCCGGACCTCCCAATTACCAGCCAAACGAGCTTCCAACTGCACCACGAAGGTACGTAGCAAGGAAGGGAAAATTTCCGTACAAAACGCTTTGGAATGAAGCTAAAACGATTTTATCTGCCTTCATTTCTCGATAACTGAAATCAGATGCTAATCCTAACATAGCTTATAAACACGTGCTGTTTTTTTAACCACAAGTAATCGGTCTCTTTTGCAGGGCTTTACAAAACTTATATTTTAAAGAAAAGATGTATATTTATTTTTAGAACTAATTGAAACTGGTTTATTTGATATGTTACATTTTTTCACACTCAGTGTTTTGAAGCAGTTACTATATTTATTCCAAAAGTCATAAGATAACGTCTTCAAAACATTGCTTGCTGTTTCAATACTTGCGTTATTGTTCGCGCATATTTCTAAAGTTGAAAGGAAAGGAAACACTAGCTAATGAGAAGAAAACGTTTTCTTAATGTTCACGATCACTTCTCCGTGGAAGGACACCATCTAGTCTCCAAAAGAACAGCTTAACTGCTTGCTTCTATCATTTACTGCCGCAACTGCTGTCATCATTCTTACTTCCTATGCAACCAGAAGAGCCAATATCATCGTATTTCAATGCTCTTTGCTATACAGTTGACGCCGCTCAGATGGTAAAGTATTTAGGAGAGCCGACTGCGGTACCGAAGGGCCCGAGTACGAATCTCCGAGAAGGCATGGTTGTAACTGTCTGTCCGTTCATAGGAGGTAACAATGGCTGTCTATTAGGTGCTTCCACAATAAAATGGCCACCACTTCCGGCCTTAGGAGTGGCCAATGTCTAAAAAAGACAAAAAAGTGCCCGCCGTTCGGGGGGGGCGTAGGTTAGGTTAGGTTAGGTTATTCAATTATGGCAAAGCACACGAGGGCTATCAGCCTAAAGGGAGGGATGCCTTCGTGGCGGACTGTTAAGGGAAACTGGCTCGTATACACGTTACATATGGGGAAAACCACGAAAACGCCCATGCAGCCAGCCCGTTCGCGGGATTCGAACCTCGGACCGAAGTACCAGTGTTCAGCGTCTTTACCGCTCGGCCGCTCGGGGGGGGGACTACACAGTTGACACTTGATAAAACAACCGCTCGCGTTCTAAAGAAAAAACGAATCGATTTAACACTCTCCTTAAATCCGTTCTCACCAGCTGGGGACTTTTTGCACTGGTTGTTGTAAAGTAACGTAGGTTGTAATGAAACTTCTTATAGTTATTACAAGCGTCAGCTATATCTAAACACTCAATATCGATCTTAAATTTTCAAAAATTGGAATTTTACTTCCCTCCTTTCAGTTTCGACTTACCAAACTTTGTTCGCATATTTTAAATAACAGATGTGAAACAAAGAAAAATTCACGGCGTCAAGTTTCTTTTTTATTTTATGTCTGAAGGCAAAGAAACTTCTACCGCAGCCAGAAGCGAACTTCCGACAAGAAAGGAGTCATCAAAAAGCACCTCCCCGGCCACGCAGGCTTCGGCTGCGCACGTGAAAAGTGTAAAAAAATACCATAAAACCGCTCAATATTGAGGTCAGAAGAGCACCTATCCGATTGGCTACCGACTCGAGAAATGTCCTAACCTACTCCGCGAGAGTCCGAAGCAAATTATAAACCTGACCCACATGCATTGCATACCGTGAGGCACTCCGCACTGGAAAAGGATTTTTCAGAATGCCGCTGCACGCAATCTCTCGTGGTGTCGGCAAATTATTTTGACTTTTCACGCCCATACTATTGGGTCGGGAGGTTGTCAACCAAGGATACGCAAATGCAGTATCCTAAGGCCGCCTCTGAGTATGTGTAATTTCATACCGCAGATTTATTTGAAAGATAGGTAAATACTTAGAATCTAAAGTTGTTTGTGCAACAATTTCAACATTTTTTTTTCTTCATACACACTAATTCTCCCATTAATGAACATATTTACATCCTTATGAATACAAAGTTATTACAAACGATTCGTTGTGATTCTAAATGTCATATTTCGGACTGCAAATTATAAAATAAGCATTACAAGAATTGAAGCAAAAATCCTACAAATTCAAGTAATTTCCTATAAATAATCGACGCATGTTCCTCTTCTTACACGGAAAAGCTTAAGCTATACTCCAATACTACCCATATGCATTTTTTGCTTTAATGGTCACATAAACCTCTTTAATACTGCCCTGGAGCTCCTTCAGTATTGTTGGCAGCACGGATAATGTGCAGTAAGTTGAGATGTCGTTCTGTTTAGAAAGAGAACGACCTGTCAACTTAAGAGTTCTGTTTCTAAACAGAACTAAGTTCTTATCCTCTCTGTATCTAACAACCCAGAGATGTGAAAACTCCTTGAGACAAAGTCTCGTCTTGCTGGAATATGGAATTTTCTGAATTATCATTCATTTGAGGAAACGATCATTATTACAACGTACCAAAATAACATATATCCTCAGCATGTTCTCGAAGTAAAATAGGACCCATGCGCTTTGTGATTTAGAGCAGATGTGAATACGTTTTCATACATAATGGGGTATATGTGAATAATGTGAAGATTACCATTTCGCACAAATCAAATCATTTGTCCTTGACTATTAAACGAGTGGCAAAAGCGCCATTTTGCAGTGTTTCTTACATGCGGCTACAGAGTTCGTATCGCTTCATATTGTTACCGTACAGGATATACACATTTAAAACAGTTAAGTGAAGAGCATATATCGTTGAATTTGTCTTACAGAAGCGGTATTTCGGACAAGTGAAAAGGCATAGATACGCAACAAATTTAGATAACTGGTTTTTTTAGCCCAAAGGGGCTTTGTCCCTGAAGGACTATTGTTTTCGTATTTTCATATTTTTCGCATTACTATTGATTTTATATTTTGTAAAACTAACGAATTTTTGATTAACAAACTCAACACTTTAAAAGCGAGAAAGGGCAACACTCTACGGGGGAAAAAAACTTTTTATCTCCAGCGTGTGGAACTCTGTATCGGAAATTCTAAAGATATGCTCATTTTAAAATTATTTTGCGATATTGCTCTTGAACTGAATTTTATGGTTTAAGTATGAAGAACATGATATTTAATAAATGAAGGTAACACACAAAATGTTAGAACAACGCCCCTTTGGACGTAATTTAAAATCTGAAACATTTCAGATTTGTTTTCATTGAAACAGGTGTTCTTAAACTGTCAGTACATTGTAAAATGCCCTGGTGGTTCGGTGCATCTGAATCATACCGCCTTCAAAATGCACACTGCGCGGTAACGGTTAAAAACACACTGCACATTTTAAAACAGAAAACTTGTTATTTTGAAAATAGAAATCATATCTACTATATGATGTGCCACAAGAACGTTTGCATAAAAATGCAGGAATGTAAGATATTTTGTTTCACTATATGAATATTAAAAATTAGATTCATTACTCAGACATTAAAGCTTCAAAAATCCTATGAATCATTTATAATAACCTCTATCTGACGTATGGCGCAGAAAAATAAAAGTTATATAGCTACGTATTCTCCCTCTCCATATATGTAAGCATTATATACGCAAATGTATAAATAAATAAGTACGACTAGCATAAATGCGTGAAGTTGTTACGTCCAAGAATAATTTTACTATAAAAAGGGTTAATAATTCGTACAGCTGCACAATTTATTCTATACATATAATTTTGAAGTTATATTTTCAAATCTTCCATTATGTGTTGGTAATACTAATAACAACAGCTCACTATAACTGGCATCTGTGCGAAGATCAGTAATCGGCATTCATATATTAAAGATAGAACAATCGAAACGTGAAAGACTTTACTGACAGTCGTGATTACGACTATCAGTAAAGTATCAGGTATTTTATTATTAAAATAAAAAGTATTTTAAATAAATTCTAAATTTAGTTTAGTTGATATTTGTAAAACATGCATAAACTATATTAATAATATTGCAATGGGAAAAAATTCAAGTTTACGCTTAGTTTCCTTCTGGTATAACATTTTTATTGGCTACAATTTTGCTAAAATATGTTGATGGCTAAATACTAAATTTTTTGGATTGATATTCATTTAAAACAGTTCTAACGTATTTAATTAATCAGTAAATAACTTACTTTAATTTAAACTAAAAATGAACAAATTCTGGAATTTTCCCAGGTTTTCGTAGAAAATTTTCCAAGTGGGACAATACGAATGAATAATAACAACTTAGTCTCTTGATTTTATTTATCAAAATTTTTCTTCAACGCATAAATAAAAATATATATGTTTGAATATAAATAATTGTCAACTTCTTTGTTTCTTTCTACAGCACTCTTGATGATGTTGCGTTTCTCATAATGTTAGAGAGAAGCTGCTAGAAATTATATTCATCGCGAATTGTAAATGTTCTTTGATCAATCGCGTTCTTTTCTTATTAATTTTGAACTGCGAAGAAAAACTATTTACATATAAATGTATTCCTAAACTAAGCGATTGTTTTTAGTGCAAAAGTTCGTAACTGAGCTTGTTTAATTTTTGACAGAAATACGAATGAAAATTAATCAAATCTGTATCTTCGTACTTTAAAATAAGATTTATATCACACTGTACATTCCAGAAAAAAAATGGGACAGTTCTCTCGTTCTACTGGGCCGATTGACGAAATTCAAATTGCGTTTTTCATGTCTCGAAAGCGCGACTTAGGATATATATTAGATTTACATGTAGCATTGTTCTAATAGAGGCATTTTGACACAAAATCAGACTTTTTCTGAAATTACATGCCAATTTTTTTTTTCATCTTTCGATTCTACGGCCCAAATTATGCATAAATATTAAATTTTGTAATTTTTTGTGAGAAATTCATGGAGAAATTTATCTTGCCCCATTCTTTTCAGTTAACGTCAAGTGAATTATTCACTTGGCGAACTTCTTAATATATGGCAACCTATTTTCCTTTCCCTTTTTACATTGTGCCACATCGTTCACAAAAAAAGCCACATCGTTCACAAAAAAAGCCACATCGTTCCTACATTCAAATAACGTTAACAAAGTGCCTAAACCACATTTGATGTTGTTATTGCTTTCAACAAATATGCCAAATTTTAAAACGCACCAATATGTAAATTCACGTATATCTTCTGAAATTTTAAATAAAAAATTATAATTTGCACAGGTATGCTTATAAATACATCTTCTTTAACATGATGGTAAAACTTTTATAGGTTATAATTCAAATTTGTTTTCAAAAAAGATTTCTAAAAATTATTTAAAAATGCAAATTTAAAAATAAATCATAAAAAGAGGGTGAATTTTATTTGGAATGAACCTTTCAAAATGTGAAAGAAAGAATCAAAAAAGTTTAATAAAAAAAGAGATATTAATAAATATATACCAAATCCAATTAACATGGAGCAGCTAAAATTTTGAGAGCTAATTTCTTAAGAATTACTCGTAGGATTTTTTACAAAACTTGGAATCTAGCAAAATTTGAGTTCTAGAATCGAAATTGGAATAAAATTGGCATATCATTTCAGAAACAGTCCGCTTTTGTGTCAAAATACCTATATTAGAACAGCACTATATATAAATTTAATACATATTCCTAAGTCGCGCTTTCGAGACATGAAAAACGCAAGTTGAGTTTCGTCAATTGGCTTAGCAGAACGGGAGATATAGAACTGTCCTCCCCCTTTTTTCCCCACAGTGTATGTTAATTAGCTCCATTTATATTTTCTGATGTGTTATTCGTTTCCCTCTTATGATATAAATAATGTAAAATCGGACTTGAAATAATTAAAATCTTGACATCTTTGCAACGCCATATTAGCAACAAATACATAAGTGAAATGCATTCGCTCTTCCACGCGAAATCTCTTCTGCAGTCGCATGACAGCCGCTGTTTGAAGACCCTCTAGTTTAATAGAACGAAGCATAACATTTGCGCGTTGAGTCCGATAAGTGAATAAAAGATTTGTCTCATATTACAAGAAAACACTAGCATAAGGAATTATATATATATATTTTTTTCCTAAGGGGAGAGTATGTTTTACGTTTCTGGAAACAATGCTGTTTATGGTGGCTCTAAATGATTCGATAATAGCTAATAGCGATACAGCTGTTGATGTTCAGTAAGTACCGCAATATGCTTTAGATTTAAGGTAACAGTTTTTGCCTTCAACGTATGCGTATTAATGTAATTTTTGTCAGTTTTCTAAATAATACATCATAATTCTTGTAGCATTTTTTCTCTGAGTTTTACTTTGCATTATATGCTAACTTGGAATAGTAAGCTAGGCGTTATTTAAAATATGCAAAAGATTAAGAAGATTTCAACATAGACATACATAAATAATCTAAACAGTGTGCTCTGTTTAAGTAGATCACAGCATAGTTACATACCGTAGTGTTTTTACGTATCAGCGTTATATAAAAAAAATCACAGTTTCTAGTGTAGCACAGTAATTTTAGAAACTGGTAAAAATATACGTGTTAATAGAAACACGTTAAGAGGAAAAGGCAGTAAAGAGTTAACTATTGTACTGTTTTCACATAAAATGCATAGAAGTATTGTATTACAAAAATTTTTACTTCGAGTATACATTTTATCAGATTCTATTTAAATATAGCAATTTAGAAATTATTAGAGCACAGCATAAGAGACAAATTTCATATGCGGAGTATACAAACAGTTTTGCAAAAACGTTTTCAAGATATAAGATTTTTTAATATCTCATGGAATCAGAATACAGTTCAGATACGCAGTACTACTATAATAATAAGAATTCCAGAATATTTCCTCATCGGAAACAAATATACTAATTCAATACAAGTTACTGAAAAGTACTTCCATTTATGCAGTTGACTGCAGTCAAACTGCAGTAGTTCTTCTAAAGTCAGAAATAAATTTTTTTGTAAATGCAAAAAAAAAGCTACGAATATAAATTGAAAATGTCCTGCGGGTATAGGTTGAAAATCTGAATAATGAAGATTAGTCAAACTATTTACTACTTGAGCAGTGGAAATTGGAGCTTCAAGAAGAAACTTTAGTAATAAACCGATGAAATATCAGTTATATATTATAAAATTTTAAATTACAATTTAATAATTTTCTGTCGGTTATTTTCTGAATTCTTCCTTTACTGAATGTCTTAAATTCAATTCTGAAATTTCGTACAAAAGTCTGATTTAAATGTATTTCGATTTATAGTTTGCATTTTGCATAAGCAAAGCCCATAAGGGCTATCTGCCCTAAGAAAAGAAATGCCAAGGTAGAGGACTTTTTAAGAAAAATCTACGTTATATATGGAGAAAACTACGAAAAAAACCATGCAGTCAACCTATTCGCCAGAATTCGAATCCAGGTCGAAGTAGTTTAAACAGTCTCAGCAGTTTGACTATGAGATTTTTTCATATGTAAAATAAAAACAAATATTTGAATTCTACATTCTCATAGCTTTCTGGGTAAAGATTTTGAGGGATATTTAACAAGGACCTTCCTGCCTGGAAAAAAAATGTTAATTGAACAACGCGTAGTTAATTTTCTTATTTTTGCTTAGTGTAGATAATTATGTGCGTTTATTCTCTGTAAAATATGTTAGATCATTGTATTAAAGATGCATTACGCGATTTCATCTTCACTGGGAGAATTACAATGAGTAAAAGAACTTAGTAAGTCAGGTTACTTTTACTGAAAGGACTGAATGGCAATCTCCGTAAAAAAAGATTCCAATTAATTTAATAATCGATTAAATAACAATGTAATTAACAGGTACAGGAAAATTATGATTAAGTAAAAAAAAGGCCACTTGATGGAAAAATTCTCTGCAATACACTAAAAGTCTACAGTAGACTAATGTGGAATTAATTTAGATTAACTTAGGTTATTTGAAAATAGCAAAGTACACAAGGGAGGGGAAAGATGCCTTCATAGACGATTTTCTAACAGAAACTGGCTCATGTTCACCTCACACATGGAGTAACTAACCATATAGCCAACCCACTTGCTTGAGATCAAGCCGAGGTAGAACGCCCAGTATCTGGAGGTCTTAAGCACTCGGCGGCTGGAGAGGCCCCGAATTTACTCAAGAATTGTTTCCTTACAGCAATAATATTTTCATTTATCTCCATCACGCTAAAACTATTAATATAAATCTATCATTTCGCACCTCATGGGTTCTAAAACTTATATACAAACATATGTTACTTAGATTTATTAAATGTACATGGACTAGAACGAAAATACACCGCGTTTATCGGTTAATGATTTACTTACATGCCTGATAAGATTTATGAATTTTTTAACAAAAGAAAGGTAGTTAATGTATTTTTCAACAATTTTGGGTAACTTTTTAGTCCTCTAATTATTAGTATTTTATTTAACAAATATGTGATTAACAAATCTTATAAAGCATTTCGTTTGATGGTTTTGCTTTTCCACATGCTTTCAAAGTTGTTTTCTAAAAAACTAATTTCCTTTAGCAAAGTTAGTATTCAAAGAAACTTTTTAGTATAAAAGGAAATAGTTTGCTGAACACATAAGTTAACTCAAAACTCTCAAGTTTCATATATCATGTATCACACTGGATAATCAGATATTTGGAATACGTCAAAGCACGCGTCTTATACAATACCTTTGAGAAGAGTTTTCGACTACAGTTTCTTACACGTGTATACTTATATATATATATATACTCTCAAATGCAGTAAATTAGCACATTTCAGAACAATTCTTGACAATGACGGTATGCTTAGTAACAGTTCTTTGATACTTTTGCATACTTAACAGTTTTTCGTCATGTTAGTGCGGCTTGTTTTATTTAATTATGGCAAAGTACTTGAAGGCTATCTGCCTTCAAGAGGAGGGATGCCTTCCTGGAGGACTTTCTGAGCTATCCTCTTAGCATGCTTGACAAACTACTCATCTACCTAAGTAATTCTATATAAAACAGTCTTATTATTGAATATAAGAACATCTAAGCTTCCTTGTCTTTTCCCTGCTAATTAAACACATTTCTTAGGCAATTAACATAAAAAGAAGCAGATAATTTTCCTTTATATCCATAGCAATAATTGCAATTAAAATTTTGAATCCATTTTTGTCCCAGAAAGTTAAAAAAGAAATCCATTTAGATAAACCACTCTACCTAAGGTTAATTCTTTCCCGCACTATTCCCTCTATGGCGAGGCAGCGAAAATTATAATGGAAATTTTTCACCTTTTCACTGGGTGTTAATAAAATTTTCCTTTAGAAAACACTCATTCTGAACACATGCACTGCATGTGGGCAGAAGATATGCCAGGCGGGTCAACTGCTCCAGAGTGCTAAAAGACCCAACCTTGAACCTGGAACTCCTTTTTTTTTTCCGAGAGGGGGGTGGAGTTCAAAGAAAGCCCAGTCACGCTCCACCGGAGCAAAGGAAGTGGTTCCATCGACTCGCTACCTTTTTCGCACTGTTTCTTCTTTGATAGATACCATGTTAGCACGTTAAGAGTTATTTCATAACATTGCAATGCCTCATTAGCGTAGTAGATAACAGCTGCATAGAATTATTGTACAGCAAACTCTTTGCATTAGTTATTTTCTGGGAGTAGTATATATGCAAATTGCGTAGACATCAATGCGTACGCAAATCGTAAATATTTCAACCCTTTTGTTTCATTTCTTACCTCGTAAGGAGGATGTTTCAACACAGAATGTATAGTTCACTTGAAAACGTTACGGTTGATTAAAAATATTTAGAAAGAATTCTAATTTAGAAATTTAGAAAGAATTTCGATTTCAGTGGCTGCATGAGCTTTTTGTAATTTCTTGAAAATAAATAAAAGCCGATTTCCCATAGGAAGTCCTCTTCGAAGACATTGTTTCACGCAAGTAGATAACATTGGCTCATTTATTAAGTTAAAATACACCAAACTATTGTAAATTCTGAATTTGTCCTTTGCTCATAAGATGCAGTTGTTTATAATTACCAAACATTGATTCATTTCTTCAAATACACTGATAAATGTTAATTACTTTTTTAATCATTCTTATTACTGTCCCCTGATTTCTGTGCTTATGCATTCTACCCACAATCTACGTCTTAACTGTCGCATGAAATGTCCACTATTTGCATTCTGTGAATAAACCTTCAATGTGAAGCATACCTTCTGAACACTTTAAATAAATAAATAAGGACAAAAATTTTTTTAAATAAAAATAAAACTTCTTCCATATTACACATTAATTAGTATGCATTAAAAGTAAGAATACTTAGCTTTTTGATTTTTATTTATTCGTTTACTTTTTCATAATTTTGTTTCATGAATCGATCACTTGGTACTCATAAAACACCATTTTTGCAATTTTAAATTGAAATGAAATAGCGCTGAATTGTTCAAATTCCATTACACTGTTCCTGTTTTTAAAGGTTTATCTATAGCTGTTGAGCAGCCAATTTCTTATCATTTCTTTCTATCATTAAAGTCTTCTTTCTAGAAATACTCAACGTACCAGGTTGAACGATCTTCCAATAATAAACAATGAGAAACTCTTAATGCTGATGAAGCTGAACTTTTTAGCCTAATTATGGATGACTAAGTAATACTTGTTTGTAAATTCTTCACAAAATTTAACACAGTAAATGAACATTTCAATTTTCATTAGATACAAATACTTTTTGTTATCATGAAATTCACAGAATAACATTCGCTTCTTCGAAAGCAACAGTGAAAAGACAAAGACCTGAAATTAGAGCAGAAGAATAGAAGATATTGAGTTAAATTGATAAAAAGCATTAAATGTTTTCCAATTAAAAATTCTCGAGTTGTTTATTTTTAAGCCCAATTTCATGAACTGATATTCTTCAGTTAGCAGGCGTCAGGGAATTAATTTTTTCCCTTGACCTCTACTCAAATTTCTTTAAAATCATAAAATCACTTGCAGTTTTTTTATTTATCTTCCCTTAAGATAATGATCTTGGTCAACTACACTTATATTTGAAAGTATTTTGTACTTCCGAATTTACTTATTGTTTTCGCATGCCTGTTGTACATGTGAAAGATTTTTAGCTTCAAAATTACACACTTACGGCATTAATTCTTACTTACCAAAAATGTACGTTTTTGTAACTATAACAATTGTAAGGTAACTGGGTATCTTGATGAGTGAGAATTCTTGAGTGAGAATAGCTGAGTATAACTGAGTAAGACTACTGAGCATTTTGTTACATGGAGAAAGATAGAGTTGCCCAAGGAAAGGGTTTTATCCATACCACGTTTTGTAAAAGAAAAAAAAAAAGGGCTCATATTTGCGTTTCAGATACGAAAGAACGAAAATCCGTGTAATCAGTCTATTCGCTCGCATGTAAACCCTAGTCGAACTAAGAATGTTATCTCTTCGACGAATCTCGTAAGAGAATGTAAGAAAATATAAATACAGAATTAGAAACACACAACAGCTATCTGGATATTATCCTTAACACAATCAAACAATGAAAGGCATATTTTCCCCCTTTCATTTACTTGTCATAACAGATTCACTAATACCGCATCTTACAAAATTAAATATATGTGCTAATTTTGCAGTTATTTTGCCTTGTATCATCATTTAAAATAATGCCAAGGAACAAAGAAAGCGCCTGAATCTTCTTAAGGCAGGTATGATAACATGGGCTAGTCGATGTTCTGAAATAATTGCAGATAATTTTCGCAAAATCCATTAGATTTCGTTTCGCTTTACCTGTGGCTGAGCGGTTAAGACCGCTGAATGCATGTAGTTCGTTGCGGGTTCCAATCCAGGCTGCATGGTTGATTTTCCTGATTTTTGCATGTGTAACATGAGTACAACCTAGTTTCCTGTCCCCACGGACAGATACCCCTTGCGTATTTTGCTATAATCAAATAACTTAACCAGAATTTGGTTTCTCTCCCCCCGCACACACACACACGACAGTGATAACTCAAAATTTTTCAAATTAATAGTAACGAAAATTTTTAATTTTTTGCCTTCCTAACATTATTAGTTGTTAATCAAATATTAATCTTGCCATGTGCAGCCATTTATGTAAAAATTAAGCATTCAAATGAGTTCTTTTCTAAAATATTTTCTGGTAAAATATTAGCTATATAGTATTATATGCTCTGAAAAGAAAATTAGAAATCAGTTCCGAGATTTCATTACACTCGAATGCATAAATATTGCATGCAGGATTTAAAGCCAGATCTAAAAGCAGGTGCAATCGGCCTCAGGCAACTACCATATCATCCGAGACGTGTGCTTAGGATAACAGAAGTTTGTTTACATTTATTATACTTTTTTATGTATAAGGAAAATTTGAAAATTCGGTAACCAAGCATACAGTATTAATGCATCATACATGCAAAAACATGCGAAAATATGGTACAGTCAAGCTGTTTTCTCACCGGGAACACAACTCCAAGCAAACAGACAATATTCTGCGGCTCTTTAGACATTCGTCTGCTGGTGGGTTCCGAAAATATGCTTTTCTCAGACATACAGTCCTTTTTTCCTTGCGAAATATCCTAACGATGTATATTGTATTCACAAAACTAAATTACATAAAATTCTTGTGTTTTAAATGTTCTATTTGACATTCCTTATTCTGAGCTATCTTTCGACACCGCAATTTCCAGGATAATAATGCCTTTTGAAGTGTCAGAAGAGGTATTCTATCCCATTCCTCCCGAACAGCTTTCCAGAGTCCTGCTAGGGTTTTCGGACGTTTGGATAATGCAGTTTTTAAAAGTTCGAAAGCACAAAAATCCATAGGCGACACATCGGAAGATTTAGTAGGAATATCAGTGAAGAGTATGGCCTTGATACCAGTTTTTTTGTTCCATTTCTTTTAGGAAATTCACAGTAGATTTTGATGTGTGACTGCTAGCTTTATCCTGATGGAGTCTCACAGATTGATGGCACTGTGGGTAAAGCGAGGGTATTTCATTCAGAAAAATTGGCGATAAAATATGTTCCTGATAGTATTTGGAGTTAATCTTGACATTTTTTGCACTCTCTTTATTTTTAACTTGCCATTATAAGAAAAATCAGCGACAATCATGAATCCCTTAGAAAAACTTTCTTTCGATTCTTTGAACCACTTAAATTTTTTTCTGCTTTTTTATGATAATAAATGGCCCTTTTTTGTTACAGTCATTTAAATACACCCATGCTTCATCTATTGTGACAATTGTTTTCCATTTTTCTTTGAATAAGTGTTTCTCATATAGAATTCTGCAGCCTGTCCTGCGTTGAGCGATATGCTTTGGAAGAAGACGATGCACATTGCGTTTTTTCGCTTTCTTAAGATTTAAATCAACGTTTATCATTTTGTTTACGGTGGACACCGAGCATTTTAATGATTTTGCAACTGTCCTTTGACTAGAGGGATTTTCTTTTAACATTAAATAACGTACCTTTGCAATAGTCGAATTCGAAGATGTCCGTTTTTTCCTCGGATACTTGTTTGGAATTTTTCTCCCACTTGAGGCTCCAATTTGAAGTTTTTTTCCTTTCTTGTTGATGATATTACCTATCGACGCTTTAAATATCACAAAACCATGACTCTCACATCGTTTTTGGATAACCGAGTATGCCTATTTCTCTTCGGACAGAGCGTAAATATAGCCTTCGAACCACTGCTTTGTTAAATTCGCCATTTTGAATAAAAACAAAACTTTCAAGCCACAGACGATAATTTTGACTTTTAAAAACATAGTACAATTGCAATTACTTCTTTTGCAGCAAACGAGTTTTTATTACTGCTTACCAAAATCGTCTAAAAAATGTGCGAACAGCCTCTGTATTCTTGGATTTAGCTACAAATTAGAAATTTTGCAGCAAGAATAAGTAGAACATTAATTTTTTAATTAAAATGATTTACCGACATAAAAATGCAAAATTTAATTTCATATAAAAAGAAGCTTTTTTACATAAATTTCCAACGCTCACAGTGAAACCGAAACTCATGTATTTCAGTAAAAAATCTTTTCTACGCAATTCGGTAAGCAAGCCCGGAGCACTATGTTTGTATCAACAATATTAGGTCTCGGTTTTGTAAGAAGTAACCTGGAAACAGAAAATGCTCTTTCTGCTTCAGTGGAGATCGTACAATGGTTTCTAGGAAATACTCATAATGTTGGAATCTGTACTCCAAACTGCCTCAATCTTTTTTTGAAACCAAGCCTAAACATTTTTTGTGATTTTGAGGAAAAGCTGAAGATTGCCCATATGTTGTCTCTGACTGAATCACTATTCCTAACTTGATTTTCAATGTTACTGAGGTCACACGTTGTGCAATTTCCTAATCACCTTCATTTACTGAATTATAATGAAAATGAGTCAGCAATGAAATCAGCAGTCTTCAGTGAAATATCTAATCAAAGCTGAAATTCAAACATTGACTCATTATTCAGCGGTAATAACATAACAAGCCAATAAATCCACTATCGAAGAAAAATTTTTATATGATCTTCTTACGATTTATAAAAAGCTTTTCTGAAATAATATTTTTAGTCCAAAGGGGCTTTGTCCCTGAAGTTTTCGTTTTGAGACGAATCAACTCCGTTTCACTTTTCGAATTATTGCCACCAATTATTATCGCCCTGTATTACATTTGAAGAAATTAAATAATGAAGAATCTGCATAACTATATGTATGTTTCTCGCATTGTGATAAAACGACGGTACCTAGAGCCATCGAATTTTGAATGACGTAATACTGCAAATATGGGCATCTGGAAGCTCAACTTTGCAATTTGGAATTTGTTTTATTATCGATTTCATATTTTGTAAAACTTTAACGAATTTTTTATTAACAAACTCAAGGATTTCAAAGCGTGCAATGGCAACGTTTTACAAAAAATATTTTTATCTCCAGCGCGTGAGACTATGTATCGGAAATTCTAAAGATATGCTCAATTTAAAATTATTTTGCGATATTGCTCTTGAATCGAATTTTATGGTTTCAGTGCGAAGAACATGATATTTATTACATAAAGATAACTCACAAAATGTTAAAAAACGCCCCTTTAGACGTGATTTAAAATCTGAAACCTTTCAGATTTTCTTGTTGTTGTTGTTGTTGTTGTTGTTTAACACTGCCAACCAATTTTGAAAAATGAAACAAATGATATACACTGAAATGTAACTAGAAAGACGTACATTTTACTGTACATATTTGTTGTGTAACAAATAACATACGATAAAAACATATAATTTTCTTTATTTTCATACAACAATAAGTTTTGCAAACTAGGAGAGAAATTTAAAAATGGTTAAGTGTAACATATGAGCTGGAAAATTTTGGATAAATTTCCTTCCAAGAAAACGATAATCACCAGTTTTATCCCTATTGTTAGTTATTTGAAGAAGTATTAGTCTACATCATTCCGGAAAATTGAGGGCTATATTGAATGTATTCCTTTTATGTAACTTCTGCCGTCTGAATAAAGTCAATCAGTAACTGTGGACAAAAGTGAAGAATACTGATAATTTGGTTCAATATTCATTTCTCATGCAGAAAATTTGGTTTCAGTGGGATTCTTATGTTTTTCTTTTCATATGTGACAAATAAAAGCCACTTTTATATAGCAAAGACCACTATCAACTGTAAAGGCAGGTTCCCCAGCGGAGGAGATAATGTTCGACGATTTGTCATAACCAGATGCCAATTCCCCATTTGTATGATATCATATCATATCAAATCATTCTAAATGGCTAGGCCAAAACCTTCTTCCAAATCTTCAATTTGGCCACCCAGACAGAAAGTGGTTAGTAACTCTGACTACCGTACAGAACGGCTTGGGTTTGAATTTCGGAGAAGGCATGGGATGTAATTTGTCCGTCCCTTCATAGCAGGCAACGGTGCCCCCTATTAAGGTGTCTCCATAATAAAGAGGCCATCGCTTCTGGGCTTAGTAGTGGCCAACGCCTGTAAAGGGTTAAAGTCCGCTATTAGGAAAAAAAATTCATTTTTCATTGCTAATCGGGGATATGTTCTACAGCTGTTCTCCTTTTTAACACCTTGCTTTAAAAAAAAGTAATATAAAAAACATTTTTAAGTCCATTCCTACATAGGCCAACAAAGAAAAATTTTTAAAATACCAAAAAAAATTTTTTTAATTAAAAATTTAAAATTTTATTAATACGTGAAAAAGCTGTATTAACATCAAGTCTCATCCACTACAAGTTTAAAAAAATGTATTTGAACTTGAGTGGATGAATAAGAAGTATTTTATCAACGACTGAAAATTTAGAACAAGATATAGGGAGAGTGTGAGCTAATAGTAGGAATTTAATAAAAGCAACTCTTCGAATTATTTTTATACTCTTGATAAAATAATGTCCTGTAATGTTGTCAATAGACGATAAAATAAGATCTTCAAACTACAATATTAATAATAAAAATATTCAAAAATTGAGATGCATGCGTAAAATGTTGCATAAATAAATCATTTAAAAAACTCATTCTATCTAGCTCTTAAAGCAAACTTTTGCATCAATTATTATTTTATAACATCAGGGTCCTAAACAAAATAGGTTTCTAATAACTTATAAAATAACAATTTTTAGATTTTTGTTTTTCATCTACGATCATTTGTTTCCAAAAAGAAATGACACGGCTGGGATGAAATTTTACAGCAGGACATAGATTTCAAAATCTTTTTGTTTCTTTTTATTTTAAACTTTGTTCCAATAATTATATATTATTTTAATAGATACTTTGATTTTGTATGACCTTTTACGTTTAAAAAAAAATGAAGAAAAAAATGCCAGAGCTTTGAAAGTTGAAATTCTTTTAGGGTCGAGTTTTAATTGTATTCAAAAGTAAAGATCTAAGTTTCTAAGCTGTTAAAAGTGCATTTTATTTTCATTTAAGAATGGAAAAAAAATATTTGAATAATTTTCAGATTTTAATTTTAGATTTTTAAAGATTGTAATAGACTGTGGTTTGAAATTTTCAGACTCTTTATTTTATACACTCGCCCTGCATTGCAATGAATTAATTAATCTTGTAAAAATACACGCAAGTCCTATAAGCCTGGAAGTAGTTTTTACACAAACCTGCTAAAAGAAATTAGTTCATCTTTATATTTATACAAGCAGTGTATTTATTAGCTTATGGCAAAACATGAAAGGGCTATCCATTTTAACTGAAAGATGCCTTCGTAGAGAACATTCTAATGAAAACTAACTTACATTCATGTCACACATAGGAGAACACTCCGGAAACTTCTACGTATCTAACCCGCTTGCAGCCATTTCAAACGGGTTGAACTATTGGTATTTAGCTGTTTTATATCCATTCGGTCGCTGTTTGGTAGAATATACAAAGAGAAAACCACGAAACTCGCATGCAGCTAGCAAATTCGATAGACGGGAAGTACGTAGGTAAAATTATTGCTCATTTTTAGCTACTAGCTTTTTATTTAGCTATAAGATTATTCTATGAATTTCAGTATTACGAATAAATCGTACACATGATATCTCAAAAATCACTCATTATGCTTTACTCCCCATCAATTTTTATAACCATTAATAAAGGTCTATCATATGTGGAAAAAAAGTTATGCCATAAAGTGCACTTCCTGCAGAACATCTTTTTTAAACATGAATGCAATATATCATTAAATGAAGTTAGCAGAAATAAATCAACTCATTTTCATTCTTTCGCTTCCCTTGAGCACTACATTAGCTAGGACAGAATAAAGGCCCTCACGAACAATTTTGATTGATTTGGGAATTAATTTTACAATAGTCTATTTCCTCTCTTCGTCTATTCATTCTCTTCAGCCGCGGTTAAATCTCACGAATCGTATAACTTTGGAAATAACCGCATTTTTAATTTTAAAGAAATACAAACGAAGTAGCCTTCATCTGATGTCTTTTTGCCTTCGGAAATAAAAAATTTTACAACCAATGGTTTACAGTATTTATTGTTGAAAGTCAAGTATGATGAAGCTGCTTTCATATTTTCCTAATGCACTTTATTAATGAAAGTGCATTAGGAAAATTTGAAAGCATCAAGTAATAAAAAAGTTCTCTTTTTATCTTTTACTTATTTATTTATTTATTTATGATATTAGCGGTTAAAAGAAAATAAGAGTTTCATCAGTACATGGAACATTAATTTGAAGGCTATAATTCGTGAGTTATAACAATTGTGTTTCAAAATGATTGCTTGCAAGTTACAGATCTTTTGAACAATGGAATGTAGGTCCTTGGCTTGATATTAAATTAAACATGTAAAGTATGATTTTCCGTACGCAGATAATTTTCTTAACGTGAGTATTTCGGTACAGATTTATGACATTTAAAATTGTGCGTTGTCATCTGTAAAAGTTCCAATTAGTAAGTTGCTTTTTATTTCAATACAGATCTTATGAGGAAAATAAATAGAACATGATATGCAGTATAAGTCTCGAAAATCTGATAAAATATATATGACTTTACCATTCTCTCGTGATGGAGTAAAAAATCGGGAAAAGAAAAAAATAGAGAACCGCTTTTAGGAATCAAATCTTCTAGCGTTTCCATAAACGGGAATTCCAAATACATGCCTCCCTATTTGTTTAATTCTAATGAAAAAAGTTTTTTTATTTTTCGAAATTTACATTCAGAACAAACCTTAACTCGGGTAACTTTCCTTAACAATAATTTAAATAATTTAGTACTATTCCAAGAAAAATAATATAAAGGTAATTTTATTCAAAAGAAACTGGACAGTCCTTTTTTGATTCAAGTATTTGATTATTTTAGATTATGACAAATCAAGCAGAAGCTATTTCCGTAAGTAAAAGGAGGGCTTTATGAGGAACTTTTTAAAAGAGAATGACTTATATTCATATTATGCCCACCAGTGCCGGAGAGGTAAAATCGCTGAATACTGGGAGTTTCGTCGAACGGGCGGACTGCTTGGTGTTTTCGTAGTTTTCCACATGTGTGATGTTTATCCGAGCCAGTTTCCCTTAGAAAGTCCTACATGAAGGCATCCCTTTACTTAGGCAGATAGCCCTCGAGTGCTTCGCCATAACTTAATAAACCAAAACCAAATGTATTCCCATTACACATAGGGAAAACCACGAAACCTTCCATGCAAGCCACCCCTCTTCATCGGCATCAAAAGCCAAATTACCTGCTGTCGACTGGTTTACCGGTAGACTCATGGTGGCATGGAAATTGTCGGGTTAATTCATCTGTGAAAAAATATTTTTCAAAGCCATAATTTTTATTAACAACAGATATTAGGTCGCTTACGTAAATGCAAATGTTTTTATCTAAAGGAAAAAAAGTTTAAATCATACGGTACAAAGTATTGGATACTCAAATGATGGTGAAAACGACTTATTATTAATATAAAATCTAATTCAGAAATTGTTATTGATAGTGAGCAGGATAACAATTGAGCAGATTTGATAAAAGTTTTGTGGATAATTTACCTCAAGAAATTTTGTATAAATAAGATTCTGGAGCCTGCTGCATTATAATATCAGTATTTAATCACCACTGACAATGCACGTTAGTGTTGGCCGAGTTTAGTTTAGATTATTTAGGTTATGGTAAAACAATCAAGGCCTATCTACCTAAGAAGAAAGATGCGAAACTTTCTTTTTAGGTAGATAGAAGGGAAGAGAGGGAAATCGGTTCGTATTCAAGTTGCATATGGGGGAAACCACAGAAACCAACATTGCAGCCAGTCCGTTCTCCTGGGATTGAACCCAAATCAAACTCCCAGCATTCAGCAATAGAATAAAGATGAAAATTTTCTACATCAGACATTTTACATATTTAGCTTTCTAACTTAAATTACACTACGAAATAATCAATTACGTACCGCACGGTTGCACTTCTAGTTGCGCTGCGCAACAGTTAAATAAAACACTGCAAATTTTGGTGCAAACATTTTTGTAGTTGTAGAGATGCCTTTACCCAGTAACCTTCACGAATCATTTTAAGGTTAATTTGGTTTATGTGATTAGGGCAAAGCCTGGACAGCTGTCTTCCTAAGGGAAGGGATGCCTTCGTGGAGGACTTTCTAAAGGAAACTGGCTCGTTTACACGTTACACTCGGAGAAAACCACAAAAACGCCCATGTAGACTGCCTGTTCGCAGTATTCGAACCTCGGACCAAACTACCAGCGTTCAGAGACTTTACCGCTCGGCCGCTGGTTGACGAGTTATTTTAAGAAAAATGACGAGACGTCTGGTCTCAAGGTGTAGGAGGCCAAATAAGTATCATATGGTCACCTAGCACACATCAAACAATCAACCGGACTAAACTAGATTATTTGGCTAAGCATAAGGGAAGGAAAGCGTTCGTATAGAATTTTCTAAGCGAAAATAGGCCATCTTTATGTTACATATGATGAACGCACCATGCAACCAGTCCATTCAACCACAGTAAACAGAATCCTTACAAAATTCCCGACATCTCAAACACAAAATGCTTGAAAACTCTTTTCAAAACATTTTTAACTATGTTCAGCTACAATAAAAATTCATATTTCCAATTTAGGTTTCATTTATTTTGTCTTTCCAATTTACATAGAACCAGACATTCTAATGGACACGTTTTTGGCATATCATTCAGGGTACATTCTTCGAGGCGTTAAGTTGGGCATCGTCTATGCACTACTGCGTTTTATGGTTCGTTTGTTTTATGATTGGCACTGAATGCCTCTGGAAACATTGTTTTTACACCGCGGAACAATTGTTCGGCCAGTTTGTAATCAATTAGGAGGAATAACTTCAATTACCAAAAGGTAGGTTTCTTGCGACGTCCCGTCTCACCGTTTCCGCAAAACGCTCTTTGTGAGTTCTTTGATACCTTAAAAGACTTGCTTTTCTGAGTGATTCCTTCACAGTCTGAGGCACATAAGGAAAACTTATGACTAATGCTTTATGCAATAGCAGGTGCAATGAATTTAACCTTTAAATGCATGGTTTTTAAAAATACCTAAGCAAATTTTTTCCCAGTTAAATCGGTGCTTACTGAAAATTTGAACAAAATAGCGTATCACTGTTTAATGTCTAACTATGAGTAAAACTCCAGCTATGGAGTTCCAGCCCATTCAGAAAATTGAGTTAATTTCTGCAAACCAAATGCGCAAAGTCAATTCCCAACTACTCGGAATCGGATTAAACGACTCTGTTTTAAAAAAAATATTGCTTAACTATAGAAAAAGTGCTATCATAAACCACCAGCTTCAAACAAAACTGTCGACGGGAAATACCAAAAAAAAGAGGAAAAAATATGGTGGGATAACTGTAGTATTAGCAGATGATGTCATAACATGTGAGAGCGGTTTTTATTTGCAACAATATGTAATTTAATCATACATAATCCTAATTACATAGATATTGTACTACAAAATGCAAAATACTTCTAACCGACTTTTTGCACGAATTGAAACTCAATTTTTCAAGTTCTCTTGTAAATTTCTTTAACGTTATATATGACTTAGTATCCATTTCTAAGGAGGTTTATTTTTTCGATATTATAACGCGTTCCGTTTGTTTCGAATGCTGATTTAATTTATATAACCAAAAGAAAAATGCTTTTCGGATTAAATTGCTTGAAAGTACGAGTAAATAAGTAACGGTTCTTTACTTATAGTGTTTATTCCTTTTTATTGTGCTTTTCACAGCTCTCTGATAAACCGTCGCCAGAAACTAGTATAAATGGACGGGACCCTTGAATTTTGTCACTAGTCGTACAGGTGTAGTCAAATCATACTTATTATACAGTTCTGCCTCAATTTTGATGCGGAACAACCCAGGGGACGGTTCGAGGTTTTTTCATTCCTCTTCCCTTACCATCAAACCACCCGAAAGGTCTTCTGGCTGGCGAATATTATGAGCGACTCAGCGCAGACACTATACGCTTAAATATCCATGCCTTTTCCGAGCTTCAAACTCGGCTCATCGGTATGGCAGCCAGTGTCCGCTAGTGAACAGAAAGTCGTTTTGAGTGTTACCCCGATTAATCGGAATTTCATTGCATAGTTCTGTATCATGAGAGAGTTTAATTTCTTCGGTACTTCACAAGTCGTCAAATGTGCGCTAAAGCGCCAAATGTTTAAATGTGTACAATGCCAAGGTTGTAAAATCGGTGTATACCTGGGAAAAACTCTTGTTCTCTCCATGTTTTGAGAACCTCCAATTCTGTTTTCACCTAATATATCTGAGAATTGCCCAAATTTGGCATTGAACACATTAAACACGCTATATATTATATGATACATTACTGCTGTTAAAAGTTCATTTTTTCCCACGAAGCTTTACGGATTGCAGACGTCTAGGCAGATTTAGAGCCAATGTTAATATTTGGCGTTAAATGGAGCCCCGTTAACAGAAAAGTACCCCTTTTTTTCACGTGTGTGTGTGTTAATTTTATTTTATTTTTATTTAGCTTTCATTACCTAACAAAAAATAATAAAAATGAAAGAGACTTTTAAAATAGATTCAGAAATTGTTTTCTTTTTACATCTGAAATCAATGATCACCAAACGTCCCGCTTATCTGCAAGTTTAACTCCGCTTTCACGCTTTTTTATCCCAAATCTTTAATGATGCTGATTGTAACTCATACGACTGATCTTTCTTTTTGGTGGCATATTAGCTAAGTAAAAATAGCATACTTTGTACTTACGAAAAGCAATAATTGTCTCAAAAGTATAGGCCCAGTAGTGACAGGCTGAATAAGATCATTGAACACTGGTAGTTTCAACCGAATTCGAATAAAATAATGGCAAAAGGGGTTGGCTGAATGAGTGTTATAAGAGTTTTCTACAGGGGATGCAAAACACATGTAGGAGGTAATTTCCTTTATTATTAGGCGGTTTCCTTTATGAAGTCCTTTAATAAGACTTTCGTTATTTAGGTTAGGTTAGGTTATTCAGTTATGGCAAAGCACACGAGGGCTATCTGCCTAAAGGGAGGGATGCCTTCATGGAGGACTTTCTAAGGGAAACTGGCTCGTATACACGTTACACATGGGGAAAACCACGAAAACGCCCATGCAGCCAGCCCGTTCGCCTTTCGTTATTTAGATTTTGTGTTTCTCACTCATTTTATTAAATTAATAAATAATCATAAAACATACAGCCTTGAAACACACGAGGAAACCCACGAACACGCCCAAGCAGAGAGCCCGTTCGCGAGATTTGAATCTCGGACCGAACTACCAGCGTTCAGCGACTTTATCGCTCTGCCGCTGACGGGTACATGTCGTTCATTATCAACTTTGGTTTATTTTGCAAATCTACAATAAATTGTACCTAAGAATTAGTTAAACTTTTCTTATCAGTTAAAAAAATATTTGTAGCCTTTTGCATATTATGTATAATGTTTTTGAAAATATTGTCAAGTTAACCTCTTTTCGTAAAATAATTTTCTACTATTAAATTCATTTCACCCCCAATAAAAAATTCTGTTATTGGAGATAATTTAAAATAAAAATTTTTAATTGAAGTTTCTGCAATCGCCAGTAATCTCTCTTTTCTACTTTACGCATCACGATGATTTATACGAAGTTGTACTGCTTGGATTCTGCATACAGACTTTATCAAACTTATGTATATAATATAATTATTACGTAAAACGGCCTGCATTTTTCTTTTTAGACCCCTTATATGACATTTGCTTCAAATATTCATTTTTAATGATCTCATAGTGTTCATGCTTTTGCCACATGTAATGCATTTTTTTCTTTTACACGTAACATGAATATGCTATGCCCGATATCTTGAAGCTTCATGTTAAGAGCATTTCCTTTTATGATACACCCAGTGTATAATTCAAGCTTTGGATGAGTAGTTAAATTTGTATAATAACCTTTCGCGTAATCAGAATTAGTAGTAACAATCGATTGGAACTGTTTGTTTGATTACGGAAAAGTACGTAAAAATTATATCTCCAACGGTTACAGTTTAGCAGTGTGTAGTGGCTATGGTATTCATGTTAATTATCATGAAAAAAGCTAGGACCTAAACTTACAGTACAGATTTCATATGATATTTTCAGCATTTTTTTTTTCAATGTTTTTCGAGTTACCCGTTGACTTTAAATAAACTGTTTCAAAAATATTCAGATAACATTTTAAATTAATTACAATGTATAATCGCAAAGATCAAATTTGGAATAATCCAAATAATTTTATTTTGTTTCAAACTAAATACAATGAACACTTAGAAAAGTAAATATGATGGTCACGACAGTATTAGGAAATTGTCAAATACGTGTGTTTTTTGTCATGTCTTTTGTTGCCAAATTAATTTTAAGAGCAGCTGTATTATTTCTTCAAAACATTCTGCAATTTGTTACCTACAATCGCAGAAGATAGTCAAATTTACACGGGTATAACACAACAATTATCTACAATATTCTGAGAATCGCAGAGAAACATACATGATTTCAAGCTTGCTGAGAAATAAAAGAAGATAATATCAAATAAAAAGAATTTCTATCATTTAGAGCTCGTGTGACAAATGATTAAATTTTGTAATCATTAAATAAATATATTATTTTTATAATTTCGATTTATTGTATATCCTAAATCAGTTCTAAAATAGGAATAAATTAAAACAAAGTAATAAAAACTGACAGTTCTTTGGTCTTAACCATGGAGTAGCCAAGAAAATTATCAACAAAAAGAAGACAGAATAATTATCAACTTTTTAGCTTAAAGCAGCGATAGCCAGAAGGCTTGTTAGTCTGAAAATGTCATTTTGTGGCTTTTTACTATAAACGGGGAAATCACTTATGTAAATTTTTGCCACCAAATATTGTCGCCCTGTATTATATTTAAAGAAATTAAATAATTAAGAATCTGCATGAATGTATGTATGTTTCTCGCATTGGGAAAAAACGACAGTACTTAGAGCCATCAAATTTTGAATAACGTAATCCTCCACCCGAATATGGACACCTGGAAAGCCCAAATTTTGAATTTCCAATTCGTTTTATTATCAATTTCATATTTTGTAAAATTGAAATAATATTTTTATTAACAAACTCAACGATTTTTAACCTAGCAATGGCAACATGTATGAAAAAAAAATTTATCTCCAGCACGCGAGTCTGTCCATCGGAAATTCTAAAGGTATGCCGTTTTTAAATATTTTGTGGTATTGCTGTTGAATTGAATTTTATGACGTTTAATTTCGGAGAACATCAGTAATTACATTTAGAAGCATCAAAAAATGTGCAATAAATGATATTAATAAGCACGGGTAATCAATTCAGGAACTGCTCAACTAAAATATGTACTCTAGCTCCGGTTTCTCCTCCCGTGGTAAGAAGTACTCCCCTGTTCTTTTATACGTATAATTGTAAGAAGTCATTTAGCAAAGTAAATGAGATTTTTTAATTTGCATCATCTAGAACATAACGCGATTTAATTCAGAGATATTTCCGCTTTTTTATTTTGGTTTCAATATGTTATAATGCGACTTATTTTAGAACGAAATAATTTTAATATTAATCGTTAGCAGGGAAATTTTAACTCAGAAACAGCACATCTACAGATTATATAATCACTACACAAATCATCAATTTTATACCATTAGCCCAAAATATATCAAATAATTAAAATACAATTAACCCCAATTTTTGTAATTGGATGAAAACTGCGACAATCGTCAGAATCATGCCACTTAAGGTTAACACTAAAATTTGCATCGTCATTATTAATCAGTGAAGCTTTGGCGATAATTCCAATTTTTAATGCAAAAAGATTTAAACGCTAACCGATAAAGTCTGAAATAAATAAAATTTATTTGCGAAAACCGTTTTCAGGTATGTAATCATTTATATCTAAATGTGAGTTTTAGTTAGCGTAAAGCACGTTCAATATCTACACTAAAAGTAATAAAGATAATGAGATTGGCATTTTGCTTCCTAGGAAAATAGAAAACTTTAGAGGGTAAAAGATTTTACCAAAATATAGGCACCCTATCATGCTATTTGAAGTTGAGTAGGTATTGATAAAAATAATTATAGAAGAAAGCAATTGAACAAGGATATCAGCTTCAGTTAATTGTAAGTGTTGATAACTTAATACGTTTTTCTAGAAAAAAGTTAATTTAATAAACTATGCTACCTATTTTTTAATAGGAGTTTAAAAAAATTACATTTTATTCGAAATTCATAAAACAAGATACATAAACCCAAATAAGATTTTATAAAACAATAGCCAATTTCACAGAATTTTGTAATTCAAAAAGAAGAGAAACATGCCAATGCGAAACTTTAAATTATGGCACGAAAAGAAAACCCCGATCTTAGTTTGGAGTAGAATCTGAATAAAATGTCTCTTTCAGGGGCAATAAGACATTATTCCTCTCTTCTTCGGAAGGAAAACGTTTTTTGCTCCTAATTTTAATTTTTGTTACGTGCTTTATGCATCAAAGTAAGAATTAGTATGTTTATTTACGTCAAAGAAATATTTCTTAGGAATTTTTTGATGCAAAGCAAAATGATAGGGAAAAAATTTTTTGGTGGAGACTATATTCTCCGCTTTTAATTACAATATTCCATGAGATAATTTTAAAGGGTTTTTTTTTTTCTGTTAACAACAAATCTGTGAGATGTATGCTTCAACAGCAACCTTGGAAACAAATTATTGTGTCAAATATATTTCTAAAAGATATATTTTTAAGTAATTAAATTTAGATTCCGATTGATGAAGATTAAAGCATAAAATGACATAATTTAAGTTCAGATTAGATTATTAACTGCAAACGAACAGTTTCTGCTATTCTTTTTTTAATTTGTGAAAGTAATTTTTGGTTTAGGTACTTATAATTGAAATGCATATTTGCTTACTTAAACATCTGTCTATGTTTTAAACAATACGCGAGTTACTTTCTTTGCAATAGAGGGGTTTAAAAAACATTTCAATATATGGTACTCGAAATAATTTCATAATCAAAAATCAAAATATTTATAAAAATAATTTTGGCAAAGAAGAATGTTAAATTTACGCGAAAGCGAACTAAATGTAATAGACGATATTTTGATTATATATCTCGCTTACCAGTGATCTTTTCTTGTGACTTTATTCTCTGTATAAACTCGTAAAATCTGAAATTCAATCAGTATGTCTAAGCACGTATTTGGAAAAGAGTGTAAGAAATGCTAAAGTGGTTAAAAACTACTAATTTCGTGACTGTTCTCTTTGCCTATTTTTATCTATGCATGGGAATTTCGATTTGAAAATGTAAACATGCTCGTAGTATGACGTAATTTCATAAAGATCCAGATAGTATAAATTTATTGTACTTCTTCTTGAAGCTTGATTTAGAAATACTGCAATAAATTTTAGTACCTTGAGTCTAATAATTTCGACATTTCACATAAATTTTGCGAGCAATTTCAAATATGCATTTCTAAAAAGGGTTCGAATAATAATTTTTTAAAAATATATATATGTTACAGTAAGAGATAATGCCACTATGTTATATTGTTATTCGTCTATTCTTTTAAAATATTCCCAAGAGCAAATCTATTAAAATTAATCTAAAAAAAAAAGGAAACCGCCATTTTCACAAATTGTACTTTTATCTGTGTTTCATGTAATAAGTAATTAAAAAATAGGTGCTGAAAATTCTACTTTTAATTTCTAATTCAACATTTGTTTATATTCTTTTGGTTCAAAATATCTATTTCTCTTCGCTATCAATATTTGTGACAACATCAATTCATTAAAAAAAATTTAAAATGATAGTTTTTACATATTTCTTCATTTGCAAAATAAATTCGTAGAACTTAATGCCTGTGTAAGACATTATTGCAAACATTTTATTATCGTATGGCGAATAAATATATAATGTAAATTACAATTTTAAACTTTGTTTGATGAGATGGGCGTAATTCGCAGAGCTGGGTCCGATAAACTTACAAATAAAACATGGCTGACAAATGAAGTATTTTGTCTGTTAACCTACAAAACTTTTAACTTCTTTTAAAGATAAAATCAGGTCAATGCTTTCCCTCAAAATGAAGATAACTAATTGAAATATATATTCTTAATAAAACAAAAATCATTAACTAAAACAGGATGTCAGTATACTTAAGGTGAATACCAAATAAGCTGAAGTTTAAAAAGGTTTCACCAGTTCAATAACTGCCGATATTTAAAAAACGCATTACAAATACTCAAACTTTTTTACTACTTATTTCCAATTTAACTTTTTGAGTAAATACTTAGTTGTTCTGTTTATTTGACTCAAGATTCTTATATTTGTACTTATCTGATATTTGGACATCATGGTAAAACTATGAATCTGTAAAATCATTAATTTGCGGAAGCTGGGGCGTTTCGAAACCAAATTTACGTCACACACATTCGAAAAAAGAAACCAAATTTACGTCACACATGTCATGATATCTACCTAATAATTTTACGCGTATTTCAGGGCAAATGCATTTCTGTGTTTTAATGTAAAATACCGAAAACAATCTAGAAAATATAGGTAAGTGAAAATAGCAAGACTTTTTTATTTTGGCATGGTATCTAAATCAATAAAAATCATAATCTAACATGAATATTATTTAATAAAATATTTAAATTTTAAACTAAAATTCTACTTTAGTCTTTTACCCTTCAAACCAATTCGAAAAGCCAAACTTTAATTAAGACATAACTGGTAATTTTTTACCAAATTTCAATACAAAAATAAACAACATAAATCACAATTTTCATTTTTCAAAAGCGATCTAAATTCTTCACGCACATGTGTGCAGAAAATTTTAAACATCTCCCATTTCAAGAAACAAAAAGCACTTACCTTTTACCTTCTGTGATGTTACCAAGGTCAAGAGATAAATCAGTAAGGCCAGTGATCTTATAGAAGCCCACGACCATCTAGTAGTCACTAACTTCATGCCTTACAAGCACACTCCGGACAAAAAAAAATTTGTCCCGTGCTCTCACCAAGTTGACACACCACAAAACTCTTCTGTTATTATTTGATTCTTGAACACTTGCTGGTCTAAACTCTAAACGGTACGTTCTTGTTATTGCAAAAAAAGTCGCTCATCGGCGGCAGTTCTGTTGTATCATCGCGAGTTAGAGACGTTTTAAAAAGAACGGGTTTTTTTTACCAAAAACAAAAAAAAAATTTAAAAAAAGAGGCCCGAGGTGTAAGTGTCGAATGGAAGCCGGAATAGTCGTGGCACAGGTAAGAAAGAAGGAGCTCGGAACCTAGCGGCGACCTCAAGTAAAACTTTTCTGACTCAAAAAAGTTTGTTTCGCCTCGTGACATCATTAGCGTGACGTCACGGCGATTTCGCGGCGGGATTTCTGACTGCCTTGGGTTTCAGCGAAAATAAGGAAATTGGGGAAGGAGGTGATAGGAAGAATTTATCGACATTCATATATCTCTCTGAAGCCCGATTTCCTCAGAGGCAAACGGGGCACGTGCCCTGGACCTTCAAATCCTCTAATAGTACTTAAAATATGTAAAATTTATGTGTTTTATTTAAATTTAGCTTAAAAATACAAAATTAAAAGCATCAATAAAATGATAAACTTCGTATCTTATTACTATTTTTAGCCTTTTCTTAAGATCAAACAAAAGGCCTTTGCGGAAAATTACTTTAAAAATTAATAAGTCCAAAATTAATTTTAAAACTATTTGGGCATAAATGCCTTGAAATGATCCATCGGAAGAAATGATATTTTTCCCTTTGAAAAACTTGAATTTTTAAATTCTGTGTTTAATTTCTATAGTTAATTATTGAAATGATAAATAATTTAATTGCATTCATTTTGTCTGTAATTATAAGCAGGTTTGTAGCAAAATCAATAAGAATTCTTCAAGCCTTTTTTTCCTCAGTTTCTTTTAGGTGGACAAGATTCTGCTCCATGTGTAAATTAGCATTTCATACAGCAGATACTAAATTAAAACCATGAATAAAAACATTTTGAAGAGTGAAGTGTACTTTATGTTTAAAGTAACGCTGTTGTAATTTTTTTTATGGTGCGTCTTCTCTTAGGTAACGTTTTTCATTTAAATTTTAAATAACTAACTTTAAACGAAAAATTTTAAATATAAGATTATTTCACGTAATAGTTTATATGAAATATACTTTACACGAAAAATAATTTGCAGTAGCATATACTACGTCAAAAAACTAGAGAATCCTCCGTGATATGTTTCGTCCTTGGTCTTCAGTTTTGTAAATCGGGTTCTCCACTTATCTATTAATATATCCTGTTATCTTTAATCGAATCCTAGTCATTCTAAATACACTAGCCCTTTTTTAGGGAAGAGAGGGTTTTGTCTCCAGCTGTTCGCTGGTATTTTTTATTTTAATCAGTAGATGGCAAGATATGTTTGAGAACTCGAAATCTGTTAAGTAGATTGGATTATAAGATCTAAAACAGATGCATTCTTACGAAAAAATGCTAGTACCCCTTCTTTCGTATTAACTCAGACTACAGTTTATTAATTCCATAATAGGTTATGGTGCTTATTTTACGAATAATGACAAATACTTGGAGTATTTATTATAGTAATAACATGTGTTAAAGATGTTTGACTGCCAATTTTAACGATGGAATGAGACGAAACGTTATAATTCATTCTTCTGCACCGAATTTCATTTCATTTATTTGAATTTATGTACAGCCCACTAGTGTTCAGATATATAACTCGCTAAATACTGGTTATTGACCCCCATATACAAATCAGCCAAAAGGAGAAGCTGCTTTAAGTTTTCGTGATTTTCTCTACGAATGATTTTCCATATAAAATCTGGTTTTTCTCATATAAATACGAGCCAGTTTCCCTTTAAAAATCTTCCATGAAAGTAACCGTTTGGCAAATAGCTTCCACATGTTTTGCCATATTAAAATATACAAACAAATCTTCAGGAAGTTATCTCTTCTCTTTGGCAAACAGTGCACCTGTGTTTTTCCTTAATCAGTTAACCAAATGGTTTAGGTTAAATTTTCTAATGCCTTTCAAGCAATATGCATTATTTTTATCATTGTTTACAAAGCAAAAAACATAGAACACTTTTTAAAATAGATCACTTGATTTATTAATCAAAGAAAAATTTTATTAGATATAGAAAATACAAGTAAAGAAAATGATGTCATGTAATCTGCAGAATACAGGTAAGATCTAAAACTCAGGCGCTGATAGCCTTCGCATGAAGAAAACACCGAATCAACAAGACCAGTTATTAGTTCATTGTAATAAAGGTTTAGAAGCTGAAATTTCAAACTTAGAGGAATTGAAAAGTTAGAGATGAATTAGATTAAATTTGTGACAGCGAACGGTAGGATGTTCTGCCGAAGGCGAAGGATGCTTTTGTGAAAAAAATATAACGAAAATCACGAAAATTCTGTGCACCTAGCCCATTCACTCGCTGAGGAATTTTATTGCTCCAGCGAGTACCATTTAACTATGTTATAAATTTAATCAAAGCTCGATTTTGCCTAATACAAATACTTTAGTGACTCATATCTTTGTTTACGCATTTTGCATTTTTAATTTATTATGTCTGCCAGAACTTTTTAACAAAATAAAAAATTAAACATATAAGGTATTTCTCCCGCCTGCTTAGTATGCCTTCTAGGCGTAGTAGTCAGCGCGCTTAGTGCGTATTCGAGAGCTTCGAGATTCGAGTCTCGGCGAGGGCATTGCTCATTTCTTAAACTTCCTGACATCGAAAATAAGTTAATGTATTTACAGTCACGTCCAAACTAAAAAGGGTGGTGAAGGATGATTCCTCACCACCAGGACTTGGCGACTGGGTCCCCTAATCCCCAGTCGCCCTTTAAAAGGGGGAGTATATAAGGTAGTTCTCCCGCCTTCTTAGTATGTCTTCGTGATGCAGTGGTCAACACGCTCGGCTCTTATTCGAGAGGTCGGTGGTTCGAGTCCCAGCGAGGGCATTGCTTATTTTTCACATCTGCTGCTTTCAAAAAATACCTAATGTCTCTACAAACTCGCAAATGTGCCACGTCGACAGTAAGTAGAATCTGCGCTGTTATCATTCGTTTATATGCACGTCCTCTGAAAACGAATTCGATGTTACTGTTTGTCTACCAGGAGAAACGGTCTCGCCATTATGCCTAGTACTAGTTGCTGGTGGTCACTATAGCAACAGGACGAGTATATTTCAAGTACGGATGAGCCAACTGATTTTTATTGTTAGTTTGCTTTTGTCGAATGTTAACAGCGATAAAGTTTAGAAAAATCAGTTCGTCATTAAGATGATGGCAATTCAAAAACAAGTCTTAACCTCTACAACAAATGGGTTTGGGCTCGTTCTGGGTTTGGGAACAACGATATCAAAGAGACAGAGTCTATCTCTTTGAAATAATCTCTATGGAATTTGATGAAACTTCGCATTTCAAAAACCAAATTTTTAAATGTTTATCAATGTTCTATTTCTATTTAATTAAATTTATAAAAAAATGTTTATCTATTTTGCGACTCCACTGTTCCTTTTCACTACCCCATTTGAGGTCGTGACTAATAGCTTGAATACCGCTGACGTAGAGTATAGCAAATGCTTTTAATTGTAATGTACATTTATTTTATTGGCAGCTAATTGAACTACATATTTTAGTATCTTTTCTGAATTAGCATGTTTTGCCGAATAAAATATAACACACGATGCACAGTGTTTTGATTTTTAGATCTGTGCCTTCAAAATGCAGATACAAATTCTTTTAGGATGGAGTTAAAAGTTCAAACCTTAATAACGTGTACAAATGCTGACAGATCTTCATAAAGTTTTTTCCTTCTTTTCATATGAATTAATTTCTGCAAGCCTGAAACATACAGTTATTATAAATAGAGAGTGTTCCACCACCAATATTTATTACATTAAGTTCAGACCCCATGATATAAATTTGAGCTCTAGTAATTTTTCTAAACCGTTTGTTTTTAAATTGGGAAGCAGGCAATTGTGAAACAATGAGAAGTCTCGTAAATATGAAAATTGTTAATAAAGCTTAAAATATTGATGGTTAAAAAACACACAGAAAAATATCACTAAACTAAGCATGATTTTTTAAATATTTCTGTATTCTAATACAAAGAAATTTTTAAATAAAGGCAAAAATATATGTCGGCAGTAACATCCTGTAAACTCCAAAGAATCTTCCACTGCAGACAGCTTACTAGATTTATATTTGATGAGTAAATCATCTTCTAAATGAAAGAGAGTTGGCCAAGCAAGATGGATCTCGAGTAGATTGGTTATCCTTCAATGTACTCTCAACTTCCTCCTGCAGCATCTACAAGCTTTTTTTTTTTTTTTTTCAATTTATCAACTTCTTTCTGAAGCTTTTGTACAGATTTTTCAAGAAATTCTTCCAGAGCTTAAGCCTCCTGAAACATTGTGACAGCTGTCGAATTGTAATGTCACATGCCTCTTCTTTTTACACTAACTTCAAGCGACTTCATACTATTGTCAACGACTCTTAATTCTGCTTCCAATTCAACAATTATACCTATTGATATACCCATAATTATACCAATTGACGCTCTTTCTTCTTCATTTTCCAAACTGCTTCCAACATAATAGTATAGCGTGCCATCTCTTCATATTTCTTATATGAAATCAGTATCAGAAATTTAACAAATAATTGAGATTAATAGTACTTACTTCCTATATCATGTCCGGGTCACGAGATTTGCAGCTGCAGCTGGCTATATTCCAAAAATATCAATTACAGACTTTTTTATTTAATAAAAAAGAAACAAATTATAAAAATATTGTCTTTAAAAATATGTAAATATATTTAAGGAAATGAAAACAAATTGGCATTTCGATTTAAAACCACTACAATTTGTTTTCGTGATCCTCGAGTTTAAAAATACAAGATTTATATGTTAAATGCAATTTTTATAATAGATTCATCTTAGGTATTTGTGTTCATTGTTCATGCATATTAAGATGTCCCCTAAGATGAAAACATGAAGACTTTTAAAAATTGTGATAATCTGTTTTTGTAAAGAAAAATAATTCGTCTATTAAGAACATTAAAAAGATGTAATGACAAAATTAATAACATGACGGGGAATAAAAAAATGGTTAAAATATATATTGAACTAAAATGTTTTGCTACTTATATTTTCATGCAGCTAAAGAAATCTGCATGATCAAACACTGAAATTTATCATACGCTGTTTGAACTGCAAAACCCAATGCTTTATAAAAATAAAAATTAGGAATTGTTTTTAATTTTTACGTATCAAACGTTTGGCAGTATTAAAAAACATTAAAAAATACACAGAAGAACAATGGAGGTAGCAGCAAAATAGGAATTAAAGTATAGTTAAAAGTATTTTTAACTGAAAAAATTATATTTATATTTTCATATAATTAAAAAATTCTGCCTGGTCAGATCTTAAAATTTGTCTTGTGTTGTTTCAACTACAAACTGAAATATTTTATAAAATATTATTTATTATTTATTTAATTATTTTAGCTACATTTTATTTACCATAATTTAACATTTAATGAGGCCATGCTTGGTGAATTTTGTCTGGTTTTTAATGAGGCAAATGGTAGTTGCCGTGAAGGAAATAAACTTTCCCAAGAGAGTTCATTGCTCCTATATTCATAATTGCTCTTTATTATCTGGTTCTTATTTATAATTTTCGCGGTTTAATAAAGAGTAAATAAACACTTTCTAATGAAAGCAAGTTTTGTTTCAAAAGTAGTGCGTGAAATATAATAAACTGAAACGTTGCCAATGATTTTTAATAAAAACTATTCAGATATCTCAGAATTATGCTCAAGTGTCTGGGTTTTGGCGTTAAAATGTCTATAGATGTACTAACTGCAAATTTAACTTAGTGCAAAAATACAGTTGTCTAAATTTTTACAATTCCTGGCAGAATATCATCTGGATTATAGATTATTCTGGAAATTTAGAGTTCTCCCGTAGAATAATGGCAAAGTGAACGATTTGAAAGCAATATGCGTTCTTAATAATATTATCAATCTTCCAGACGGAATATGTTTAAATTTATTTCCAGATATCTCAAACCCTTTTGCAGAACACTGACAAACTGAACGATTCAAAAACGATGTGTGTTATTAATGGCATTAGCAAACTTCTGGATTGAATATTTTCAAAGGTTTTCCAGATATCTAAAGATCTTCTGTAGAATATTGGCAAATAGAGCGATTTTAGAAGAATATATGTTCTCCTTACTGACATTAGAAGCGTTTATGACATTAATATGACTGATAAAACCCATTTTTAACTTCGGATACCATCATGGGAGAATTTCGTTGGATCTATTTAATTATTCTTCTGATGTTCCTTTATAAATTACTTTTACTTCTTCATTATCATTTCTTCATAACAACAGCTGTTCTGTTTTCAGTATCAGAGACTTTTGATGGACGTGACTATGCGTTACAGCAATGAAACTTTACGTTACTGAAGTTTAATGACGACCGTTTCATAGATGACCAGTAAAAAAACAGAGACTCTTCTGCAGATAATTGTAAGAAAAAATTAGTATAGTTTGATAAATTACAGTGTAGGAAGATATTTGAAAGAAAGTTCGATTTCTTACCGTCACACGGTTGTTCAAGTTTTCCTCCTGGAGCGACAGGTAAATTATTTTCAATGTTTTCTAGTGTCAACTCGTATATCTGATATGGATGAAGTTAAATTCCCGAGGAGGAAGATATACATTTGATATAAGATATGAAATCTAATTATCCTATCATTAACACTTTTGTTCCTGTCGTATTTTCGGTATATTAATTAATAATTGCGAATCGAATTTCATGTTTCGTTTATGAATGTAGAAAATTTATTTAAACCAAATTAATAAAATTGAGAAATACTTATTGACAAAATGTCATTTACATCAATTTAATGAGGAACCATGCCTAATCATGACTGGTTGTATCCTAAATTATAGCAGATAGTTCAACTGATAACTTCAGACATATTCTTTAACATATTTTCTGTCAAGTACATTGTCTATCAATGTAAAAAAATATGTAGTTCTGAGTGTAAATGGTAAATAGCCGATAGGAGATAAATAATATCCAATTAGAGTCCCCCCCCCATCCAGGAAAAAATTTAAATGTCAGTACTTACGGAAAAATTCCGTCGATCACAAGAGACGACGCCAATCGCGCCAAACGAAAAAAACCCTTTTACTAAATACAAGAAAAAACATCCTATTCTTATTTTTTTTTTCAAATTTATTATATTATCATTTATTTATAATTAATTTTTCATTAAAAATTTCCATTATTGTTTCCATAACATCGCCATATCGTGGCCATTAACACATTTTTTTTGAGGCCGGTAAGATTCCATAACTTTGGAAATATTCAACAGCATGCTGTTCTGTAGCAGACAGGTCCCAAATTTTAATCTTTTTTCCCCCGAAAATGCGTGATAGAGGGAAAAAAAGGAGTCTACTCAAGAATAATAACTAAGACGTGTAATAAAGGTTACACCAAACCCAGCGTGTTTGAAGAAGACTTTCCATTTTTGGCAAAAAATCGCGTAGTTTGGAGTCATTTCTTTCATAGGCAAGAATGGTCGAGGGGATTTTCCGTAAGTACCAAAATAGCTTAAACCCAAACATGATTTTTCTAAAATCACAAGATACGATAATTGCAAAATACGAAATTTTTCAAAATACGATCATTGCATAACATTTTCAAGTAGCATAGTTTACAGTATATTTTTACCCATACTAACAAATCAGTTTCCGAAACCAACTTTTAAACTTGAAAAACGTAAAAAAGAGCAACAGAACACAGCGATTTTTGCACTTCGTTCAACTGAAATGATTTTTTCGAAATTCATTCTTCTGATCTAGAATCAACTAAATGGCCTCTTGGTAAAAAAAAAAACATTTAATTATTTGCAACAGTACTCCACAACAATTCTGCTCGAGTGTTCTTCTCTGATTTGTTGGACTAAAGAAAAGATCTGAAATTCATTGCTGTAGCTTAAGACCAGAAAACTAGCCTAATAATATAAAAATACGAAAGTTTATTTCAGAATTTTATAGATTCTTAATTTTCTGGATTTCGAACAATGTTTAGGATTCATTATTGCTACATAAGATTAGCATTATGTCTCTGAAATTTCCCACGCAGTAATTTCAAGTTTACTGCAACGAGACAGACATTTCAAACAACACATAATCTGATCTAAAGCAATTCAGAAAAACATTTACAGACGATTTTTACTTCCTTCTTACCAACTAGTATCCAAAAGATAGGGTGCTAATTTATAACTTCTTTATAGTATATTTCCTGCGGGCAACGTGTACATCTATTAAATTTTATTAGCGATTCGAAAAAGACGTCTACAATATGTTGAGCACTTTAGCTAACAACGTAATTTCTACCAGGGCATCTACTAAAAGCTTAGTTTAAAACTCATGTTACTATAAACTTGAATTATTTGTTTATCGAATATAAGTATGAACTTTACAAGCGAGAACACCAATTCAGTGAACTCCGTTGTCAAATGCTTACTGAAATACAGGATTTCATCCTAATGATAGTTAATTTGGTAACTCATTATGGAGCAGCACTCAAGCTACGTACATGTCTTGCAGAAGAATGCCTTTGAGTTTTCAAGAGAAGTTTGTTGGCGTTTAATGCCACAGTTTTACAAAACGTCCAGAATCCTATGCGTCATATTGCTCAATGAATGAGAACCGCAACCGTTTCTGTATACCACAGCCCGAGATTTTAACTATTTGCAGTGCTGAGCCGTTATTCTTAAACTGAAACGAATCATTATTTTTGGTTTTCATTTAATAATAATCTCAAGAAAGGAATTATTAATTATGAATTTCACTCCAACTTAAACTTTCTTTCCAATACATAGCTATCGCACTTTAAGAAGCTACCAAAGTAACCCACATCAAAAAATAACTTTTCGATTATTCTGATTCGATTTACGTTCTTTTGAGTTTAGGATGCTGCAAATGCCGTAGATATTCAGTAGAATCCGTATTTCGCATTCTGAATATGGAACTCTTCTATGTTAGCACGTATAAAAGTATGCGATCAAACATGTTGACAGTAAGGTACGAGATGGTCTTGATCATAAACTGTTTAGTTTTGATATCTTTCTTAAAAACGTTATGGTTGATAAATCCTAAATAAATTTTGATGCCTCAATGATTTCTACCAACTAATCTCGAGCCTTGCTAAAAGACAGCCTAACTGATGGCCTTGTTCTAGCAACAATCCCAGAATTAACTTACATTCAACACCAAAGATTTCTTTAAGAGCAGTGTATTTTCAGCTCACTTCGTTTAGGGTAACTACACGTGCAATGACTTTGTACTGTATTTTCAACAAAGCTTGATTACCACTTAAGTCCTCAAATTTTAGAGGCCTCAGAAAAATCTTATAATCCTTCCATTTTCATTTCGTTCTGCTCTCATAAACGGGGTCCCATTAGTAGCTAGGTGCTTAAAAGGCTGCTGAATACTGGTAGTTCGATCGGGTTGGCTGAATGGTTGCTTTTCGTGATTTTCCCTATGTGTAGCGCGAATATGAGCAAGTTTCCTTCAGAAAGTCCTCCAAGAAGACATACAGTAGGTAAAGGAAGTATTGGCACATGCCTATAATTAATCATACTACCTAACAAAGGAAATGCTTGACAACTTTAGCTGGACATAACAAACACAGGAGGTAATAAAACACAAATATAATGAAACTTTCAATTTAATATGTCTTTTACACAACCTGTGCAAAAAAAACGTAAATTTGAATGTCAAAAACGTATTGGCAAAGTTCTAACTGCTATGTAAATTTTGTTATGTTGAGCTCACGTGTTTGAACTGATAAGAAATCTTGTTAGTACAAGTCTGCCGTGCTACTTCAAAACTTTTTAAATGTTATTTTGCTAATATTGTCATAAAAGGGTTTCAAAGTCGAAGGATAGGATGTTAATGTTAAAAACATGATTACTCAGCTCAGAAATGAGAGTTTAACTTATCGTGTTATAGAAATACAATTGAACATAAGTTTATTTACTGTTAGAAGTGTTGTAAAATAGTTCAAAGAAACATGATCGACAGAAAATAAAATTAGAAATGGACGAGCTAGAATATTTTCTGGAAAGGAAAACGTGGCATTATCAAAGAAATTTAGAAAAACCCTAAAATAACTGCACCCGAGTTAGCGAAAGATGTTGCTAATACTTCGCATAAAACTTTTAATATACAGACTATACGGAATGTTTGACATGGAGGAAGTTATTATGGAAGTGCAGCTAGAAAGAAACCTTTCGTTTCAGAAATAAACAGGAGAGAAAGATTAAATTTTGCAAAATCTCATGTTAATTATCAGACGAATTTTAAAACACAGTTATTTTGTCCGACGAATCAAAATTTAACTTTGGAGAGTGATGGACAACAATATATGTGGAGAAAGCCTAGCACAGAATTGGAAAACATGTTGGAGGGAGCGTCGTAGTTTGAGGCTGTATGGCATCAAACGGAGTTGATAACCTGTGCTTCACTGTTGGTATTATGACAGCACGTATGTACACGGACATATTGCACAATAACATGAAATTCAATGCCCAAAATCTTAGCTTATTTACGTTTATGTTGTATATTTTGTGTAAAAGGCATATTAAAATGAAAGTTTCATTATATTTATGTCTTTCTTGCCTCCTGTGTTCATTATGTCCAGCTATAATTGTCAAGCATTTCTTTTGTTAGCTAGATTGATCACTTTTAGGCAATTGCCAGTACTTTTTTACCCACTGTATCTCCTCTTAGGCAAATAACCCTCATGGCTTTCCAGTATTCAAATAATATAACCTATCTTATAAACAGACAACATCTCGTAAAGCAACTCATTGGTTGTCTCTGAAAATAAATAGCCTATGCGTAGAACCCCAGAATGGCTAAATCACATCCTCACTTTAAGTGCGGTATTCAGTTTAAGTTTTTATTACAAACCAGGATATCTGATGAATGATTTTTTTTCTTACATGATACAACAAAAGCTTTCTGAACACGTTTACAATAGTCTGGGTTATACAGGTTTCATAAGTTAAGAGTATAAGATACATTTGCGATTTACGATAATATTCCACTTATGATAAATTTATCAAGTTGCAATTTTTTCGTAAGTCAAGAAGCGGCTGTTATGAAATGCTTCAAGTATATTTACTTAGCTAAGGATTAAAATGAAGTTTTCCTTATAAAATAAAATCTTCTTGGGGTATCTATTATATATTCTCTAGTCTCTACTGCAGCTGTTTTTCACTCTATCATTATATTACAATGAACACAGCAATTCTCTTGTCAAACCACCAGGTGGTCTAGGTTTATAATAATAACAATGAAGAAATAGCTGCCAGAAAGTGGAACTCGTAAGACATGTAAAGTAACAATGTGTTACGTTTTGAGAATTCCCTCAATTTTTTTTTTTTTTTTTTTTTTTTTTTTTTTCAATTTTCTTTTTTAGGAACTTTGCAAAAAAATATGAAAGAAATTATGCGTAAGTTTCTTATTCTTTATCTATCAATGAAACACCAATTTTCTCCACATTGGCATTTCACATTTTTTCAAACATTTTCTTATTTCTGTGAATATTTTGTGTAATTAGAGAAATCAATGAACAAGGCAAATAAGCTTTGAAATTTTTGAAGTTTTTATTTCACCTCAGCTGAAACTGAAAACGATGTAAATATAACTTCTCGAGTCTCGTCAGAGAGAAAGAAAATTGATGTGCTCGTGTACAACAGCCTCCAATTATCTAACAATTAATTTACATTCAACACTTTTTTTTCAGGTTTTTAACCCAACGTTCTTTTCAGTTTTTATAAATTAAACTCAGTAATTCCTAAGTTTATATATGCTTCCTAGCACCAGATTTCCTAGTTTAAGTTACTTCTAAATTTCAAACTTTCACCATATTTAACGTGAATACGAGCCAGTTTCCCTTATAAAGTTTTAACGAGGACAACCTTAAGATAGATTTACGAGGGAACGATGGATATCTTAAGATCTTTCTAATGTTTAAATACTCTAACCAAAATTTCGCCACGTGGACATTCCTGACGCAGCAGTGTATCATTGCACATTGATTGAGAAATATTTCTTTTCCCTAGTGTGATGAATAATCTGTAATTTTCAGAAGTTCCTTATTAATGAAGAAATTTAACATCCTCCATCGATAACATAAAAATCTTTAATGATATCTTTCCATAATTGGTGGCCATTAGATCACGTCCTAATCCAGGATCCGCGTTAGCAGTTATACGGTACATACCGTAGTTCAAATTTCGATATTTTCAGCTTACAGTAAGTTTATCAGAATGTGATCAGATCGTATGTTGACCAACCACCTATATATTGCGAGTTGTCTATCGACAAAGGATGACATCGTGAAGGACCTTCTAAAGAATCCTGGCCTGTATTTTCTTGAAGGAAATCACTAAAATCTTGTTTAAATAGTCCTTTCTATTAATGGGAATAGAAATTGTAATAAATTACTACTTGAATTTAACCACACGTTCACTGAAGGCTATAAGTTGTGGAAACGTTTTCTTAACGTTAAAACGATCACTGGCCCTATTCTGATGAATTTTACATATATATACTCTAGTACATGATTTGAACATGTTCAGTTCATGGATTAAAGCGTACATACTGCATGTAACAAACTATGATACATGCATGTATCACAGATTTGTTGTTTACTCTGTAAATATAAAAGAATATTTTCTATTACCAAACCTTGGTTTGAATTAATAAACTATAAGGATGAAATTAAATTCTTAGCAGTATTCTCAACTTTGTGTTTATTTGATATTCACAATTTTGTTTTGCCAAATAAAACTTCTCTATTGCTATTACGCACGCGACAAAATCAAAGTTCCTGGATTAGCATTTGTTTCTTCAACTAAATTCCTAAATATAACTTTGTTAAAACGCACATATTTTTTTAAAACAAAAAATTGGAATTTCAAGACTATAAATACAATCTATCACCTCGAAGAAGAGCATAACAACAAATTTAAAAATGCAAAACATCATAAAAATTTTTAAACAGAAGAGCTAGTTCTTCACAAGTTGTAGCACGGGACGTTAGAAATATACAGGGTGTCCATAATTAAAATTGAAATTTGTGAGCGGTCTGTAGCAAAAACTATACGGCGAATTGCATGAAAATTGGGTAATGGCAGAATGAAATGACGGGAATTTCATCCAGGGAAAAAAAACAATGAGTTTCAAAAACCACCCCTAGGTGGCGTATCATACCTTTATTGAGAATATATAAATAATCTACAAAAGTTTACAAAACATGCTCGATATTATATCCACCACTGTCTGCTACCATCTGGAAGCGTAAAATCGCATGTTCGACTGTTGAAAGCAACATGAACTGGGGAATGTTACGCACATGGCGTTCTATGCTTTCCTTAAGGTCGAATAGAGATGTGATGAGGTCACGGTAGACTATGGCCTCGAGGTATTCCCACAGCCAAAAGTCGCAAGGATTCGAGTCGGGAGGATCTAGAAGGCTAAGATATTGCCGGCTGATGATTCTGTCATCACCGAAATGACGATGGAGCACTTGTTTAACATAACGAGCGATGTGTGAAGGATCATCATCCTACATAAAATCTTTGGTTGCATCACATTGCCTTGCCTGAAGAGCCGGAATAACGGATTGCTCTAATAATGAAGCGTATCGTTGACAGGTGACGGTGCATGTCACAGGCCCTGCGGCGCTGTGCTCTTCGAGAAAAAACGGACCCACAGTGAAGATTGCAGTAAAGCTGCACCAAACCTTTACATGAGAAGAGTGTAATGAAATTTATAAGAATTGATGTGGGTTTGTAGCAGCCTAAATCCGGCGATTGTGCGTGTTAACCGCACCTTCCATATGAAAGTGGGCCTCCTCGGTATGCAAAATATTCTATAGCCATTCATCCTGGAGCTCAACTCGCGCAAGAAACCGCAACGCAAAAGGTTGTCGACTATCCAGATCAGCTGGTAAGAATTGCTGCACAGTTTATAGAGAAAGTAGAGTAAAACCTTTTGAAGAATCTTATGAACCTTGGAACGAGGTTGGGCAACAGATGCTGCAATACGCTGAACACAAGTGCTGCCGATGATTTGCGATCTGTCTTCCTCCACCTGCGTCGCTACATATCCACTACCTGTGCTGCAACACAATTTCGTCCCCTTTCTGGCTGAATCCCCAATGTTTACGTTGCTTTAATTTTCTAATCATGTTTGTTAGTCCTTGATTAGTGAGTGGACTTTTTCGTAACCACTTCAAAGAATGAAATTTCCTCAAAGCTTCGGTAGCAATATCTCCGTTTCGGTAAAACAATTTCAGCAGTAGAGCACGTTTCTGGAGAGTCAACATCATCTTCCTTGACTTCGAAACGAGTATGACTACGGTTCGCCTCTCGCATCTTTATAGAGTTGCCCTGCGAGCACAGGATTATTATGGTTACGAAATTTGCATATGCCAATAGTTTACAATGCGTAGCGCCATCTGGTGTGATTTTTGAAACTCATTGCCTGTTTTTCCTCGATAAAATTCCCATCATTTCATTCTGTCATTAACCCAATTTTCATGCAATTCTTCTGCATAGTTTTTGCTACAGACTGCTCACAACTTTCAAGTTTAATTATTGACACCCTGTACTTTATTAAACAGTACTACAGTAAAGATGAAGTGCTCGTTAAAATTATAAGCTGAATATGTTACAAATTAAATTCACGTATATTAATTAGATTACATTACTAAAGAAAGGAAGGAAAATGAATATTTAAAATATTAAGTTCCTTTATTATTTTTAAATCGCGCAGTTCATTAGCCAGTAACAGATAGATAAAATTGAGGAATAAACTGAACTTTTATGCTTTGCTAAATGGCAACAATCTGAGAAACTGCTATGCATGAGAACGTGTCGAAAATTGATGATGGTGTTAAATTTCGCTTTATGGCAACGCTTGTAAACGACTGCTTCCAAGATTTCTCCTTTTTACTCTTCCGTTTTGTCTCCGAGACGTATCTTGTCTACGAATTTTGTTTTATCAGTATACGGTTTTGCATGCTAGATAAAATAATACACATCCATCGAAGTTTAAAAAAAACGTGAATTTTTTTACGCTACTGTCAAAGTTTGTGCAAAATTACTGTTTTCAAACAAATGCTATTTATTTTAAGAACAGATGTAAAACTTTACAGCACACTTGATTTATTGCCTCAAGTTTATATTCTTTTCAGCATATAGTTAGCTATTATTGTGATAAAAAAATGGAAGCTTTCAGATTTTACATTACGTCCAAAGAGACTTTTTTTGACGTTTTATGGGTTTAAATATTTTTGCAATTAAAATTCAGTTCAACAGCAATATCGCAAAATAATTTTATAATGAGCATGTCTTTAGAATTTCCGATATACAGTCTCGTGAGATGATGACAATTTTTTTCTGTACAGTGTTGCCTTTGCTCTCTTTTAAATCATTGAGTTTGTTAATCAAGAATTCGTTAAAGTGTTACAAAATAGAAAATCCATAATAAAACTAATTCCAAATTAAGGCTTCCAGATGCCCATATTCGGTGGAAGATTACGTTATTCAAAATTTGATGGAACTAGGTACCGTTGTTTTATCACAATGGGAGAAACATGCATACATTTATGCAAATTCTTCATTATTTAATTTCTTTAAATATAATACATGGCTGTAATATTTGGTGCCAACAGTTTGAAAAGTGAATGAATGAAAAAAGTGAATCGACGCAAAATGCCAAAACGAAATTAATAGCCCTTCTGGGCTAACGCCGTTTGGGCTAAAAAATTATTTACATTTCTTTTTCTACTATGATTTTTTGGATTTTATTCGAAAATTTAAAAGTAGAAACTAAGAATAAAAGATAAATGTGAATTAAGAATTGTTAGTGTATAACCCACTATGAATAATTCAGTCTTTAAAACGCAGCTGAAGAATTATAGCAACATCCACAAGTCATCTACAGAAATTTCCCTATAAACAATATTTTTAAATTGTAAAATTTCTTTTAAAGAATGTCTGCAATCTTCTTAGTTTTCCAACTTATGTAAGTAAGCGGTAATCCTAAAGTTTAAGATGTTTCATATATGATGTTAAAAATGTCTGTTATTAACTACAATAATGGCGGAAATCTTTACATTATCATTTAGACACATAATACGATATTATATGCATTATTCAATGCGCATTATACAGTCTGTTTATAAGTACTTTATTATTAATGTCTTTGAAAGAAAATAAGAAGTTTATTGTTTGTAATAGCTTTCGCTCTACCTTTTTTTTATCCCAAAGGAAAGGTAGCCCAGGAGTCTCAAAAAGGCATTTTTTGGGGTTTCACTATAAGCGGCGAATCACTTATTAAATTGTTGCCACCAAATGTTATAACTCTGTATTACATTTAAAGAAATTAAATGTTGAAGAATCTGCATGAATATACGTATGTTTCTCGCATTGTGAAAAAAGGACGGTACCTAGAGACATAAAATTTTAAATAACGTAATCCTCCACCCGAACATATGCACCTGGAAGCCCAAATTTTGACTTTCGAATTTGTTTTATTATCTATTTCATATTTTGTAAAACTTTAATGAATTTGTGATTAACAAACTCAACGATTTCAAAGTGAGCAATGGCAACACTGTACAAAAAAAAACATTTTTATCTTCGCCTGAGACTGTCTATCAGAAATTCTAAAGATATGCTGTTTTTAAAGGGGCGACAATCTGATTGCTAAAAACGTGAAATATTTCAAAACGAATTATAACGGTGTACAAATGGCCGTGGTCTACGTGCAAGATAAAAGTAGATTCGCTGTACTATACGCAAAACCGAACCTCAGTACCGATCATATACTCGATGCCATTTTTCGGACTTCAGAATACGACGAAGAATGTAAAACGGTCTTGGCCAGAGATTTCAATATTTGTTTGGATTCTTCGGGAGGAAGGCAATTAGCCGAAGAACTTCAATACATGATTGTCGACTTGCAGAAGAATCCCAAACACTTTAGTACCAGAGGATACATGACGATCGATGAAATCTTTTCTAATCAAAGCATGAGAACGGATGGGTATTTGAGTGCTTATAGTTACTATTTTCCATTATATGGAAGAATGTAATAGTTAGCATTCATCAATCTAACTTAAAAGGCGGTAGTAAAGAAACCATGCCATTGATACCACTTCTAATGGTAAACGGTAATCTATAATAAAAAGTAAAAAAAATACCGCTCCTTTGGACATAATTTTTTTTTACGTTGAACAGTGAACTGCTGTAATTTATAAAACAGATTAAAATAAGATACAAGTCATAAAGCTGGAAACTAAACATTGTAAGGCAATAGACTGAAAGCAAAAATTAAAGAGCTTGTAACCAGGAAATGACGAAATGACAAGTCTGAATGCTACAAGTGACGAAAAAGCGTGGTTAGTTCATACTACGGCATAATAACGTAACTTAAAACATTGCCAAAAATGGTGAAATTAGACGTTTTCCCCGTATGCTGAGAAAACATATAAAATTGAAATACGTTTTGTTCGTAACCTTCTAACAATTCTTGCATCCGCCCACGCTTTGAGAATTTCATATTCAATAAGCTCGAAATGTAAGAACTTCCACCTTCACCTTTTGCAATACGTAGAAGGTTTATGCGAAAGAACTTTCATAACGTTTCCATACAGAAAGCAGTATCACTTCTAAGGTAATTTCCTTTTAACTGTAACTTTCTCCAAACAATTGAAATTTTATTTTTCCCCGTTCATCGATCTGCTGTGGCAATTATGCTCTCGAAAACTCCCTTTCAGACAGACAGACGTCAAAGTCAAACAATTGACCGTTCAGAAATATTGAAATATAATAACATTTAAAAGAAAACGCTTAACTTTATTTGTAGGGAATCGATCGAAGGGTTGTATGCTCGGGAAGGAGGGGTATCTGAAGACTGTGATTATTCAGCATAACCAGAAATCCATTCCGAGCAAGAAGATTTCTTTCAATCCTGTCTAGTTCTTTACGCAGGTTTTATTTATTACTGCCAGATTTTTGTGATGGTTTTGTGCCCATAGGCTAAATAAACGTGGGAGGTCGATTGCTTAAGTATAGACTACAGGTGATTTTTCTAGTTATCTAATAGCCGAAAGGTCAAGTGAAAAAGTTTAAGAATGGGGAGATAATAATTTAAAAGATAGAGTATGAAAGTCAGAAAATAAATAGACGTGATATCGCAGATGTCAGTAAATGATACGCAAAATCAAACACGCTTTATTATTACATCAGGAGTGTACGGAATATTTGAAAAAAGTAGGTTCCATTTCCTTAAATATCGATTCTAGGTATAGGCTTTCAATTACAAAGCTTTTGCAGAATCGAGTAGTAAAACTTATAAGGAAAATTTCAGCTTTATTGGTGGTAGAGTTCCGTAAAAATAAAATCTATTCTTGCTTGTTTCTTGTAGACTGCGTGGCTGAGATAGCTTCCGACCTCGGAGGTGAACCAAAAGGAATTATATTCCACACCAGAAGGGAAATCTACTATCTGTCGAAATGTGAACGTGATAATAATAACGTAGTAAAATATAAATGAACCCCAAAACTTTGAGCAGCATTAATTACTGTGTGCGAATTCTAAATCTAAATTTACGTTGCAAGATAAAGTGTGTCCGCATGTGTATCACTATTAGCCATCCGTACTAGTGATTCTACAAACTCCATAGCTAACTTGCTAAATCTATATGGTACTACACAGGCATGTTACAAACTAATACAGTATGGTATAGATGTAATAGTGAATATAACATGTAAATGCATGAAACATATGTAAGCAGATCAATGTGAAATATTACTATGCATACAATTGAAACCAATTTGCTAAGAATCAATATTTAAGAAAAGATTTTCATGTGTATTATGTGATGTATACTGTGCTACTTACTGTTCTAACACAATATTCTCTTGTACAGAAAGGAACTAATTATTACTAAATAGTACTAAAGTTTTACAAAAGGTGCAGGGACTAATTCTACTTTACTTACCAGTACGGAATGAAACGTACACACTAGAGGTACATTTTACTAATCTAAAACTTATGATAAAATTCTAAATCGCAATAAGAGAAAAAAGGTGTAAATGTCATATAATAATAAATATATATATTACAGTAATATGCATATGAAACTACTACATTAGGAGCTATAGTAAAGTGCATAAGCTTGTGAGTGCAATAAAGCTATATGCGTATGAAGCCAATACAGGGTGTACCAGGGTGTACCAGGGTGTACCAATACAGGGTTGAATTTGTTCATCATTTATGTTGATGCCATCAGAGCGATTAAAGCAGCTGAATGAAAGTTTTTTCAAATGTTTTGCTCCTCATAGTCCAAATAGAGATATCTATGCCTCCAGAGTGTTGACGTTTGACCCAACCTGGTCACCCTTTTGACAGTTGTCTCCTTTTAAACTACCAGATCTTGGGAAGCAATATCTGCTAGTTGTTGTAGGGCTAGTGCTGACGTGGTGCGGTTGACTCTGCTTATTTGGAGCAGCTGTTGCCTCTGAATTGAGAGCAAGGATTTTCTCATGTGAGAGGTAATTTCACAACCCCAGATTGCCGCTCTATAGATGATTATTCTTTCTGTAACCCTTCTGTGCCAAATTTTTAACAACTTAACGAGATACCTCATTTAAGTTAAGTCACACGTCTCATGTTGTTTCTTATGATGCTAATTCACGTCTTGGGATTCCTGACATGTGGCATCTAAGAAAGTTTGCTGTCGAGTGTTAGCCCAAGATATTCCAATTGGAAAAAATAGATCGAGACAGTACTGAGATCTCATTTCGAGGTTTTTCCTTCGTGACACAACTAGCATAAAATCGTCTGCATAGGCTCTAATTTGAGCATATTCTATGCTCTCAAACTGATGACATGCCTAGTTTGCCACGATATTCCACAGGGTTGGTCCTAGGCATGACCCCTGTGGACACTCTCTAAAGACATTTTTGATATAAATGCCATTGTCTGATGTTACTTGTACGCTTTAATCTTGAAGGTACGAACGAAGGATGGTAATAATGGCTGTGGGACACGCATATTATGCAGCAAATGTATTACGTCTGGCCACTAATAGGAATCAAAGGCTTTCTTGGTGTTAATAGCTGTTGCCAGTGAATGCAATTCGTTTTCCTTGTTCCGTTGGAAAGAGACCATTAAGTCTTTTATAGCATGCTCAGTTGAGTTTCCTACTCGGAATCTATATTGGTTGGAATGCACAACCTTGGTCCTATGGAAAACGAAGTCTTGAAAGAATCACTTTTTCCAATACCTTACCGAGCTCTGGTGATAGACAGACTGGCCTGCAAGATGAAGGAACTGCCAGAGTTTTGCCAGATTTGAGAAATAACGCCGCCTCTGCCAACTTCATCTTTAGGGAAAAGGGCTAATGTTTCTAGCAAAGCTAAGATGACCGCGAAGAGTAACTCTGGAAATTACCAGCGAATTTTCCTAATAATTATTGATACTATCAATGTCTGATGATATCAGTACTATCCGGGGCTGGAACTGCTTTTGGGCGCCAAAATACGTACGATGTTACCCACTTCCGTTTGCACAGGAGTTGGTTTGTCTCTTTTGGAAACTTGGCGAAACTTCAGAGTAGATCTTTCTCGCTTCCTATTGCTCCTGTAAGTTATCCTCCTGATCATCACCAAGTAAAACTGTATTTATGATCTCATCGGTCAGTTCGATGTTGGGTGAGGCAGTGCTACTAACGACAAGCGTAAGGGTTTCGTTGGGCGAAAAATCTTGTTACATGTTATTTTTTGGCAGGTCCGAAAGTTTCTGTGACATTACTACAGTAGGTTCTCCATTTGGTTAGCTTGCGTTTATAATCTTTCTTTTATATATAGCTCTGGCTTTGTTGTATGTTATCAGTTTGAGTTGCCATAGATTTAGATCCACCGTGGCTTGTGCTCTTCTGCGAAGTACCTGCACTCCTCTTCTCTCTGTGTTAAGCTCTATATCTACTAGGAGAGGGAATGTCTTGCCTTCATAGATCTCAAACGATATGCTTTGTAAGTGACCTGCACTATTTTCGTAACTAGTATTTGCTAGAGATTATTTAAGGAATTTCTATCCTGGCAGTTATTGAAATCCTTATATTTCTTATGCTTTAATAAATTAAACACAAAATGGTTTTCATCTTTACATGCCTAAATCATGACCAATCTACCAAGCGCCCAATTTAATAATCATGGCCAATTTATCAAGCGCTAAAAGCCACTGAACACTGGTAGTTTGGTAATGTAGATACGAGCTAGTTTCCCTCAAAAATCCTCCATAGGGTGTCCATCCCTTTCTATGTAGTGCCAAGTGGCGGAGCAAGTAGTAAGTAAATAAAAATGCCTAAATCATCGAAGAAATAAGCTTAATGAAAAATTTCAGGAGCTAGGTCAGAAACCAATTTGTAGTATCTGTATTTATTGTGAAAAACAGGTACATTTTAAAGTTACATCTTAAATTAATGCCAATAATTTTCTTTATCCTCTTTGTGATATACGAGTACATATAAATGCATACTATAGTTGTGAGGGAATATTACGAAACTGAAAATTTAAGAAATTGATTATAATATTTTATAGATCTTATTCATACTGCTTGCAATATTTATACACAGTATTCTTAAAACAATGTTAATTGGGATCTTTTCAAATTAAATTTGATTAAAAATAAATTAAATAAATTAATTAATCAAAAAAGATAAAAATTAAATGAATTAATATGTATTAAAGCATCATTTAAAATTTTAACAAAATCAAAACATTTTTATGATAGATCAAGAATATTTTTATTACTCATTTTTAACATTAAAAGTTTTTCTATAGTATTAATTTGTAAGGTTTATCCTAAGTTTTTAACAGTTAATTTTTAGTTACAGCTACTTTCCTATCTCTTCTAATTTCAGCTTACAATTTCCTACCAGAATGTATTTTCATAAACGCGTTTAATGCAAATGAGTAAGAGTGGTATTTAAGTCGAAGCTCCACTGACTTCGTTAAAGAGCAAGCGTTTCTGACTAGCGCTCGTTCGCCTTTTCGCTAAGTCTCTCTAAGTTATTACTACGCTCAGCCGTATTCCAGGCCCTTCATAGCTTCGCCAGCTTATTTGATATTTAGGGGCCAACTACTTAGAATCTGGATAGCTTCAGCTATATCTTTTTAGCTAAGCATTAGTTAAGTTTTAATCCTTATCACTTTGAGTTCAAGCCCAAGTGGAGACTTTGCTGTACGCTCTGAGAAAGGAACCGACTGTATATTCTTATTATGAATGATAAAGGGTATTTAAACCTTCTTGAGTTTCACTTCTCTGTTCCCGAACTCAAGCGATTATTCGCTTATTTGTTCACGAGGTTCCTATATACACTCACGTTTGTGAAAATTGCAACACCATGAAGGACTTAGTGAGTTGAATGTGAGCTGAAATTTTCAGGAAATGCAAAGTAGCGCATGATATGCAAATGATTAGAATTGCAAATCCGTAGCGCATGCGTATGCTGAGCAGCGCCCACTGAACGGCTGATGGATCCGAATAAATAGACGGCTGTAGCGAGGCGTGTATGGTTATCGGTGGTTATCTGCTAGTGGTAAACGTTAACTCAATCTGTACTTATGCCTCGTCGACGAAAGAGAGCGAGATTTGAACAACTTACAGAGTTTGAACGAGGGAGAATCATCGGCCTTCGTGAAGCTGGATTGTCGTATCGTGCAGTAGCCTCTCGTGTGCAGCGTAACAGCAGCACAGTGATGCGCGTTTGGAAGCAGTGGACGGACGAGTGTCGGACAACTCGGAAATCCGGGAGTGGACCCCGAAATGTGACGTCAGCTCGCGATGATAGACACCTGGTCCGCATGGCGCGGACGGACCGTACAGCTTCCTCTAGACAATTGGCAGCACTGTGGTCAATAGCTACAGGTGTTTCATTGTGTGCTTCATCAATTCGTAGACGTCTGCTGCAGTGTGGACTGCGCGCACGGACTCCTTTATACAGGATCCCCCTAACGCACGACCATCGCCGCCTGCGGCTACAATGGGCCAATCAGCATAGAGACTGGCGTGCTGATTGGCAGCATGTCGTGTTTTCTGACGAATCCCGCTTTAATTTGTGGTACCATGATGGCCGCATTCGTGTCAGACGCTATGCCGGTGAACGCCACCTTCCGGAGTGCATTATCGAACGCCACAGTGGACGAACACCCGGAGTTATGGTCTGGGGCGCCATAGCATATCATAGACGATCTCAATTGCTACGAATTGTGGGCAATCTGAACAGCAACCGGTATATCCGTGAAGTTCTACAGCCCGAAGCTGTTCCCTTCCTTCAAAGCTTGCCAGGCGCTGTATTTCAACAGGACAATGCCCGCCCTCATACTGCTCGGATTGTTAAATCCTTCTTTGCAGCGCAGCAGGTACAGCTTCTTCCTTGGCCTGCGTGTTCCCCGGATATGTCGCCAATTGAACATGTGTGGGATGTCATTGGTCGGCGTCTTGCTCGTGATCCTCGTCCTGTTGCGTCTGCAGACGAACTTTGGGTACGCGTACAAACGATATGGAATGCTCTTCCTCAGTCAGACATTCAAACTTTGTTTGACTCCATGCCACGTCGTGTAGCAGCACTTATTGCGGCGCGTGGTGGCCACACAAAATACTGATTCTGATCTCTTGTTCTTGTTTGTTTGCTTTGAACATTTAATCATTTATTTGTACCACTACCACTCAACTGTGTATTAAATTGCATTCAATTATGACGATTCCTTCTTGGTGTTGCAATTTTCACAAACGTGAGTGTATTTAGCTGTTAGATAAAAGGTTGGAACCCCACAAATTATTAAACGTCATTCTTTCTTTAAGAAATAATAAAAAATAATCAAAAGAAACTAATTTTTGAGCTTGTAACATGTTCCAGTAATATTTTATGTCAATTTACTAGTAATTAACATATAACATAAACATTAATTGATTTTAATTGCCTATAAAAATTTTAGTTTTAATTCATTTAATTCAAAATTAATTTTAAGCAATTTAAGATTACATAAATAAAATTAGCTATGGCTTTTTCTTGTAAAATTAGTCCTGAAATGAGTGTTCCCTGTTCTCTCTGCTGCCTGAACCACAAATAAAGCCCCTCGCTCCTATTTTCGTATTCACCACCTTTCATACATTTTTTTCCTTTAAACTATCCGTACATGCTCTTTTCACAGACCAAGATTTGATTTCGGACCTCTTCTTTTTCCAATTTATCAAAGTAGTCTGTCCCACACCTAAATCCATGGTAATTTTTACACTTTCCCCTTTGTCCAGTCTTTTTAAGGCATCTAGTTTCATTTCCATTGTCGAGTTAGTTTTTTTTTTTTTCTTTTCTTTTCGAACGGCATTTTAACTTCGCAGAACAACAAACGTTCCCAAAAATATGTAATACTTATACCCCGGATGTGAACTGAGGAACGATACCCGCAAAGAACTGGCATGAGTTTAGTTTGCAATAAGATGCTGTTACAAAACTTCAGACAAGTTTCCTAAGGTTTCGCAACAATAAAAGGAATAGGCAGTTTAAGTACCTGACTCACTCACTCTCTCTCTCTCTCTTTTTCGCATCCTCGAAGGAAGCAAACAGAGTTGCAAGTATTACAACATATCTTGAAATTTGTTAGGCAGTTCCAAGAATTAATCGCACAGTGCAAAAACAGCAAAGATTACAGAAAAATAACGCTCATGAACAGAACAGGAAAGAAATAGGCATAAATAGTAATTATATGTACTGTATGTAATATTTGCTCTGTTTGGCTTATAGAAATCTTTAAAAAGTTCCTAAAAAGTTGTCAAGTTATACGGAATGTCGAGATATCGGGAGTCGAGTTTGTGTGACTCTGCTGTATTCCAGAAAATGCCGTTATATAGTTAGTTTCAGAAATTTCCTTCTAAAACGTTGGCGGCGTCAGTTAATTGAGCACAGAAAATATTTCCTCACAAATTCTTAGAAATTCATTTAGAACGTATTTGCAATTGTTTCTTTAATTTTCGTAAGTACTTAATATTTTCTTTCCATCAGCTAGCAACTTACAGGCCAGTTTTCGTGAGATATATATTTTTATTTGCATAATCCATCAGTAACATGAACATATAATCTGAATTAATCTCCTGAAGAGATATTTATTTCGCAGTCCAATATAATATGTTTGTACGCAATATCTGAAATCATTAGTTTACAATATATAATACATATTTACTAAGAAGACATTTAAAAAAATATTGATTTAAAAAAACCGTAAGGGCTTAATTTCAGGAACTTTATTAATTAGCCTATCAAAGGATTACGGGGTAAAATCGTTAAACACTCAGATATCGACGTCGGTTGAATTCTAGCAAACACGTTTGCCTGTGCAATACGGACATAGAGCTTTTTATCTCTGAAAGTCGTCTACTAAAGCATCATCTCTTTAGGTAGATTTCTCTCGATTGTGTTGCCGTAGTCGATTAAATGGAGAACAGCGTTATATTACTCAATGTTTTAACTAAGCGAAATTCGGTTAATTGAGATTTTAACTTGTTTATACTTCTAAGTTTCAATAGATAAATTAAAACATGGTTCGGTAGTAGTGCAGTAATTAATTGGAACTGTTAAAGAAACAGAAATGTCCTGTTTAATTTACCGTTTCATGAAAATTAATTTTATGACCCATTTATCTCTCAGGAACCAAACACTAATGAGAAGTTGTTAGCTGAATGCCTGAGTGGACTTTACACTTGGAAATTATTTGAAAGAAAGCTCTAAATCAACTTAATATCGAATTAAAACTTCATAATGTTATAACAGTTTAATTGGTTCAAATCTAGGAAAATTACGTGTCAATTAGTCTAAATTGTCGATGTCGTTCAGTATTATTAAAATAATTTTTGACGCCATTTTATAATGGTATCTCAGAAAATGTATTGTTCAATTGAAACACAATAAGTAAAACATTCTGTTAAAAAAATTTTAACGCGAAAAAAAAATTATAATTGCCATTAAATTAATGCGGAAATAGCTAAAGCAGGTATTTGAAGAGCACGATTATAGTAGAAATAAACAGCAAGAAAATCGAAGTATAGTGCTTGTGTTTCAACTTATTTGTATATCAAAGAATTAAATTTAACTGTAGCAGATTTTGCTAACAGTAAAAGACAAACTATCAGATGTTCTTAATAATGAAATTGTTTATGGATTTTCTGATATATATCGCACAAAATTATGAAAGTATTTGAAAGTGAATATTTTCATATGCATTACTTTCTTAAACATACATATTATGTATATGCATAATCGCATGTGACAATTCTTTCTTTAATTAAAAAAGCAAATACAAAACTTCTCGTGCTCCACTAAGTATTCCACGAGGCTTACAGACGAAAGTAAATAACTCATAATACAAGCAGGTACACTTCAACAATAAAAACATAATATCTAGGCCTGTAGAAAGCAAAGAAAAAATATAAAAAAAAATCTGAAAGACTTCAGATTTTAAATTACGACCAAAGTGGCATTTTTTAAATATTTTGTGTGTTACCTTTATTTATTGAATATCACGTTCTTTGCACTTAATCCATGAAATTCAGTTAAAGAACAATATCGCAAAATAATTTTAAACTGAGCATAT
>KK120535.1:101949-146133 GCA_000611955.2 Stegodyphus mimosarum | reverse complement strand
CGTACAGTGTTGCCATTGCTCGCTTTGAAATCATTTAGTTTGTTAATCAGAAATTCGTTGAAATGTTACAAAACATAAAATCGATAATAAAGCAAATTTCAAATTCAAAATTAGGGCTTCCAGATGCCCATATTCGCAGTAGGATTACGTCATTCAAAATTCGATGGCTCTAGGTTTTATCACAATGCGAGAAACATGCATACATTTATGCACATTTTTCATTTTTTAAAATTTAATGCAGAGCGATAACATTTAGTGGCAACAATTTGAAAAGTGAATCGGGCATTCAGAGTGAATCAACGCAAAATCGCAAAACGAAAGTAATAGTCCTTCGGGACTAAATCCCTTTGGACTAAAAATTTAATGCAGAGCGATAACATTTAGTGGCAACAATTTGAAAAGTGAATCGGGCATTCAGAGTGAATCAACGCAAAATCGCAAAACGAAAGTAATAGTCCTTCGGGACTAAATCCCTTTGGACTAAAAATTTCTGAGCTTTGAGATTTTATATTTCGCCCCGAAAAGGCTATTTTTTTTCGTTTTATATGCTACCTTTATTTATTAAACATCATGTTCTTTGCATTTAAACCACTAAAATTCAATTCAACAGCAATATCACAAAATATTGCAAAACAGCAATATCTTTAGAATTTTCGATACACAGTCTCGCGCGCTGGAAATAAAATTATATTTTTTCATACAGTGTTGCCATTGCTCGCTTTGAAATCGTTGAGTTTGTTAATCAAAAATTCGTTAAAGTTTTACTAAATTTGAAATAGATAATAAAACAAATTCAGAGTTCAAAATTCGGGCTTTGAAGTGCCCATGTTTGATTGGAAGACTACGTTATTCAAAATTTGATGACTTTAGGTTGTTTTTCCCCAATGTGAGAAACATACATGCATTCATGCAGATTCTTCATTATTTAGTTTCTTTAAATATAACACATTGCGATAATATTTGGTGGCAACAGTCTGAAAGGCGAAGCAACGCCAAAAGTGAAACGACGCAAAAAGCGAAACGACGCAAAATGTCTCTTGAGACTAATAACCCTTTGTGTCTAACGCACCTTTGAGCTAAAAATACAAATACTATTATAATAAAAATATTAAAATATACCATGAAAAATTCAAATATGTTAGTACTCCTATAAAAGAAAATAAACCAAATTAAAAAGAATACAGTAATAATAAAATAAAACAATACTTAAAAATAATACTGATACAAAGGGAAAATGGTACATCAACATTACAATACATCAATACATAATGTAATCATACGCAGACAATATGCAAAATAATACAATGTCACGTAAAAGATTAAAAACCAATCACATAAATAATAGTACTAAAACTTCAAACAACAAATAAAGTCGTGCAAGACTGCAAAAGTTTCGGAACTGCTAACAAGATCAAAAAAAATAGGAGGCCAAAAAAAAAATAGAAGAGTTGACCTAAATGCACTTTTGGCACTCGCATGGAACCTACAATGAAACAAAATATGTTCCACGTCTTCCAAGACATCGACGCAAGCACAGAGTCCACTAGTAACAATATTGAAACGAAGTAAAGAAAATTCCAAAATTCCCATGACCGGTCAAAATCTGAATAAGTTTATAATCCGATTGAAATTCCTACACTTACGTCGTTGAAAAACAAATTGGGAAAAATCCTTTTGTCCATTGGGCCCATTGGGCCTTCGATGAAACGAGATATTCAGCATTCCAATCAATCACAGTTTTCTCCCAAGCCACAGGCTTTTTAAGACTTGAGAGCAGACAACAATAAGTCAGTATCACGATAAGTCGCCAGGTTAGCCAAAAAGTAGTTTTATCCACATCATCGTTTGTCGTATGTAAATAAGTAATGAAGAGCAGATATAGCATTTTTATAATGTGTCTATGGCTTATTAGCTTTTTGAAAATTCCAATAACTTCACTAATGATATACTTATTTTCTACTTTCTGCATGTGAAATCAGTATTTAGAGCCTTTTGGATTCCAGTCTTGACTTTCTTTGCTCTGGGTATGTGAGACAAAGTCAGAATAAAAAAAAGTGTTTATGAAGGAAACCGTGTCATTTCAATGCATTGGAGAAAACACAAATATAGTTGCTTTTGAGTGATTTTTCGAAAAGTGTATAACGTTTTGACTATTTCATTTAAGCGTTTTCTTTTATTTCTATCGCTCATGTTTCATATCAAGCCTGTTCAGAAGAAAATTAGTCGAAGTTTGAAGAGCATAAATCCAATAAGAAAGGAATAAAAGTTGTTGCTGTATTTAATAATTTAATCTTAGATCTTAAGATGCATCTAATCATTTAATTTTTATTTGTCTGCTGATCCTATTTCATAGGAAGTATTGTCAGCATCGGACTAACTGTTAAATCAAATTTAAACTTCTGTTGTTTCCGAGAATCTTGTCACTTTTAGATACAAAAGCGTTTGATTTACTTTAGTTGAGTCTAGCTGTCGTGCTATTTGGCTTCATTTAAATTGTAAGCTATATTTAATTTGGTTAATTGTAAATGATCGTGGACGATGAGTTGTTGCTAAATGTAGTAAATAAACGATTCTTTCCGAAAAAAAAATATTAAAAATTCAGCTATAAAACATAAAAAAATCTGAAAGGTTTCAGATTTAAAATTACGTCCGAAAGGGCGTTTTTTTAATATATTGTGTCTTACCTTTATTTATAAGGTATCACGTTCTTTGCACTTAAAACATAAAATACAGTTCAAGAGCAATATCGCGAAATAATTTTAAATTGAACATATCATTAGAATTTCCAATACACAGTCTCACGCGCTGGAGATAAAAATGTTTTTTCTGTACAACGTTGCCATTGCACGCTTTGAAATAATTGCGTTTGTTAATCAAACGTTCGTTAAAATTTTACAAAATATGAAATCCAGTAATAAAACACATTCCAAATTTCAAATTTGGGCTACCAGATGCCCTTTTCGCAGCAGCATTGGATGACTCTAGGTACCGTTGTTTTATCACAATGCGAGAAATATACATTTATGCAGATTCTTCATTATTTAATTTCTTCAAATATAATATAGGGCGATAATATTTGGTGGGAATTTGAAAAGTGAAACGGACATTCAGAGTGATTCGACGCAGAATCGCAAAGTGGAAACAATAGTCCTTCAGGGACAAAGCCTCTTTGGGCTAAATATGTAGTCTCAGAAAAGCTTTTTATAAATCATAAAAAAATCATATAAAAATTTTCTTCAATAGTGGTTTTCTTGGCTTGGTATAATCGGTTTATTACTAAATAACGAGTCAATTTTAGCTGGACATAACAAACACAGGAGGTAATAAACACACAAATCTAATGAAACTTTCAATTTGATATCCCTTTACACAAATATGCAACAAAAACGTAAATTCGTACGTCAAAAAAGTATTGGCAAAGTTCTAAGTGCTATGCAGATTTTGTTATGTTGAGGTCACATGTTTAGACTAATAAGAAATCCTGTTAGTAGAAGTCTGCAGTACTACTTCAAAACTTTTAAAATGTTATTTTGCTAATATTGTCATAAAATGGCTTCGAAGTCGAAGAAGTTAGATATTAATATTAAAAACATGAGTATTCAGCTCAGAAGTGAGGATTTAACTAATCGTGTTATAGGAATACAACTGAACTTAAATTTATTTACTGTTAGAACTGTTGTAAAAAAGTTCAAACAGACAGGATCGACGGAAAATAAGATTAGAAGTGGTCGGCTTCGAATATTTTCTGCAAGGGAAAACGTGGCATTATCAAAGAAGTTTAGAAAAAACCTAAAATAAGTGCACCCGAGTTAGCAAAAGATGTTGCTAATACTTCGCATAAAACCTTTAGTATACAGACTATACGGAATGTTTGACATGGAGGAAATTTTTATAGAAGGGCTGCTAGAAAGAAATCTTTCATTTAAGAAATAAACAGGAGAAAGAGATTAGATTTTGCAAAATCTCATGTTAATTTATCAGACGAATTTTAGAACTCAGTTATTTTGTCCGACCAATCAAAGTGTAACATTGTTGAGAGTGATGAACGACAATATGTGTGCAGAAAGCCTAACACCGAACTGCAAAAACAACATTTAACACTGACTGTAAAACATGTTGGAAGGAGAGTCATAGTTTGAGGCCGCATGGCAGCAAACGGAGATGGTAACTTGTGCTTCGTTGATGGTATTATGACAGCGCGTACGTACATTGATATGTTACGCCATAACATAAAATTCAGTGCCCAACATTTGTGTTTCAACAGGACAAGGACCAATAGGGCAATGACCCTCAAAGGATAAATTTAACCTTACCTGGCAAAAGTTACTCTATAACATTCCTCGCTTATTAAAGACACCGCTTCAATCCCCTGACATAAATTTAATTGAAAATTTATGGCGCAAATTGGACTAGAAGCCAGAAAATATAAAATTTTGTCTAAAGAAGGACTTAAGCGTATATTCCTGCAAGAATGGTTCAAAACTCCTAACAGGACTTTTTCAACAACCAGGACTTTTTTTTCGCTATGAGAAATAGATTACAATATAAATTACAGTATACAATAAATGCAAAAGGTATGAATACAAAGTATTAAATTTTGTTCCCACATTTTGCTGTATGATCTTGCCAATACTTTTTTGACATGCAAATTTACGTTTTTATTGTATATTTTGTGTAAAAGGCATATTAAAACGAAAGTTTCATTAGATTTGTATCTTTATTGCCTCCTGTATTCATTACGTCCAGCTAAAATTGTCAAGCATTTGTCTGTTTACTAGACTGACAAATTTTAGTCAATTGCCAACACTTTTTGTACCTACTGTATCTGATTATCTTTTCTTTCACAGGCAGCCATTTGCTTACCTTTTATTTTTTTCATCGTAGCATAAATTTCAAAATAACGTTTTATGTACGTAAAAAATCGCCAGCAAAGTAGATAAAGCTATGTTAATGAAAATAAAATTCATCAAAGCTGTTTATAAAGGACGTTAACTGCAATTTACCCATAAATATTTCCGAATTTCCGCATATTTTAAGTCAGTTTTGGTTATACGTAGTATAAAAGAAAGAAAATTAAAAGAAATATCGATTCGTCTTCATCTTTATCATACCTTGAATCGATTGTACTCCCTTTTTTTCATTGTCGATTAATTTGCATTATAAATACAGTGTTCCCATAATGTGAGTTTAATTTTCATCCAATCTCTTGATTATAACGAGGAAGACTTGGATTAATCCCTGTATAATGGCATAAAAAGTATAAAAAGAGCACTTCATTTTAAGAATTTATAGTAATAATACTTAGTAAATGCTTACATAATTACTCACTTCTAGAAAGGAATCTAATGCTTCTGTATTTATATTGAATTTTGATTTTTTTAAATGAAAATAATGGTTCCAGCGAAATAAATCTTGTATAAATTCCCGCTAATCCGCAATATTAGAATTCCTCTTATTTTCTCAGATAATTACTTTCCCATAACAGTAAGAGAGGGCACTTATTATTTTTTTTTCTTTTTATGACTTGGGCAGAAGTTTCCATTCCATCGTTGAAACGCTCATTAACTACGTAAATATTCAGTACCGAAGAGAAGCGGGATATATTATGCATGACATGAATGAACTTTGGCTGTAAGTTATTTTTCCATTTGAAGCAAATTAGTGCATACAAAAAAGAAATTAAATTTCGCTTTGAATCACAATTGCCGAAGAAAAGGTTTTTTTTTTCTTTTTACAAATTTGCACGTAAATTAGAAACTCGCTGCTTATAATTGAACTTATAAATACTTAGACTATGATTTAAGATCTGCGGTGTCATTTGTATTACTATTTTTATTAATTTCTTTAAAAACTCAATACTTTTGCTTTCTTTACTGTTTAATTAAAAAAGGAAACTTTCCGTGAATCTATGTGCAAAGTTATTATGTTACACTTTTGCTTTTGAGGATCTCAGCAGTTTTCGAGGGTCTTATCCACTCGGTGACTGATAGTTGGTTATTTGTTTCTTGACTATAGTAGAGCATACGGGAGCTATCTGACGAGAAACTTCGTGGAAGATCTTCCAAGGGAAATTGTCTCGTATTCAAGATACCATGGCAGAAACAAAGGTTCAGCTAGCCCACTCATCTGTGATAGAATCCGGTCAAGCTCTCATTATTCAGCTGTCTTAACCATCGGGCCTCTAATGAAGTCTAAGATACTACCGATTCTTCAAAAAGTGATTTCGAAATAATGAATTTAACTGTATATAATTCGAAAGTTCAAATATGAATATCGATTGCAAACTTCAAAGCTATCCATAATGAAATGCTTAATTTCTCATAAAAATTTAAGAGATTTTCAGTAAAAAGTTTCAAAAAATTGTGAAATACTTGTGCATGCTTCACACGCGTGCTGACTGCATAAATATGAATATGAAAGGCCTGTAATGTAAGTTTTATCTAATTTCACATACATGCATATGGCCGCAAGTTTTCACTTTGTGATGTATTTCGTATTCGCTATTATTTTTATTGTTTATAACCTCTTAATAGAAATGAATAAAGATGGTTAAGCTCATTATCAACTCTTTGGACTTGTCTGATATTGCTGTAACTGGTAGGCAAGAAGGGCGCTAGGTGTTTTACCGCCCTACGCAGATTTGGCAACTCTGAAATTCTGTCGCCCGGTTCCTTCCTATATCCTAAAAAGTTTTCAGTTTCTAAATTTTGCTCGATGAAGTTTGACCTGTTACAGCGGCTTTGGCCGATAGCCCTACTGACAGGCAGAGATATAAATTGGACACATCGGCTTTATTTTCCACTGTTGCTTGGTATTCGTTACTCTGACTTTCCCAGCTGGAAAAATTCTAGCAGTATATTGCAATTTTATACTTTCCTATCAAAAGCTATGCGTATACAAGTTTCAAAAGTAGGTATTCGCTTACAGGTTAGTGTCAGAAGGTGAATGTAGAGTTCATAAGCCATAAGAATGCTATTAAAAATCTGCTTGGTTTCTTAAATGCCTATTTTTACAAAAGACCCAAACTATAAAAAGATACTGTAACACATTTAAAGTTTTATTTGCAGTCAAACTGATTTTGGAAACAGATAGAGGAATTTGAAATTTATCAAAAATTATTTAAAAACTGAAAGATTTTAAATACTTTTGTACATAAATTTTTCCGCTTTGTAAAGTAATGGATTCATTTTAGTACATAACTAAGACGGGCTTCTAAATGCGCCTTCAGTATAAGCCGCATTTACACAGACAGGCTTGTAAATTCTTGTTCTACAAATACATTTTTTTTCTGAAATAAGTCTTCAAGTATACATTATAAATTTCGAAAATTACTTTACGAACAACAGAGAGGTGTTGTCTTGGATTAAAAGTAGGAAAATTATGAAAGCGAGCCACCCTCGCTACCTTGCCCTACAGTCTTAAAAGCGAACAACATTCTGCAAGAGGTCTAATGCATTATGTATGCTCTCCTTCTTTGAATCCTGGAGCGATTAGAGGGGTGAAAGGTTAATTTTCATTATGTGGAACACGCAGTGGGCCAATCTCATTCATTATTTTTGAAAAATCTTTTGAAATCTGACATTTTGGTAATATTTTAATCAGTCAAGGAGAATGATCCGAATATTCGTGAGTGGCCAAACTTCAAGGTTTGTTAAATGCGTAGTTTTGACCATCCTGAAGATGAATTCAAGGCTTCTAATTATATAAAATCACCTGTTTTCGAAACGAAATAACATAGAATACCAGTGATTTAAATGAAGTGCTCAAACCAGATGAATCATTCTTGGAATTACATGAATCATAATAGCTGTTAAATATTTACCTTTTACTTCTTTTTCTTCAACTGCATAAAGTTGAAGGATGTACAGCAGTCACAAATAATTTCAAATTCTAGAATTGAAAATAAAGACTCATTTGAAATATTTCTGATTATGAATTCTTAACATCTTTTCTCAAATGAAACTTAACGAATGTATAATCGGGAAAATTTTTGCATGTACTACATCCAATTATGGATCTATACAGATTGCTTTATTTTTTACATAATTGCATAATTACAGAGCTTATGAAAAATTAAGTTTATATTTTGTACTATTTATTTTCATCTAGCACAGTTTCAAAAGCGTTTTTCTTTATCCTCTTAAACAGAAATCTCGACTCTCGCTTATATATGTATTTTCTGCGGGAAATTCTACTTTTATAGACTACTCCGCGGCATATTTAAATGCTTAAAAACCATATATATTTCTCCTAACTTGTAAAATAAATACTATGACATTTACACTTTCTCTTGCCTTCTTTTGCCTCTAAAATTGTCTTTTTGTGGATGACAGTGAGTCGCAAGTGTATCACTTTAGGTTAAATCGCCAGATAAAGTGGTTAATGTCTCTATATAAATTCACATTTAAAAACTTATTTTTATGCTTAGTCTCAAAAATGCTCAAAATAAAATAAATAAATACTCAAAATTTAATCATTTATGGTTAAATTTTATGAAGTCGTTCCATAATTTTTACACAGATCTGCACTAGTATAATTATATACGTATTAAGTATATTACGTGCATTTAATAAAGCAAATCTGACTTGATAATAATTGCGAAAAGGAGTAAAAATGGCTTGATTAGACCTGAAACATTTATTCACAATTTGAGTAAAAAATCCTGCTTTTTTTTAAAAAAAGGGGGGAGGGTAAAAAAATAATCATAAATAGCTATGAATAATATAGGTAAGTCCCATTCCTTTGCATAACTTTTTTATTTTTTAATTAATGCTATATTAATTTCTTTATGAAAGGATAATCAAGTTCATATAAGTAATAATATTTCTAAAGCAGCGAGTTATTCTTATTGGATTTTCCCTCCGAACCAATATTCTGTTTCGTTATGTGAACTGTAGTAATTATATACAGCTGCTGCTTTTTTATTTATTTACTTAATTATTTTTTATTCAGTATCGTATTTATCATTAAAAAGAGAAAGCTATATAGTTTGAAATGTATTTTATCCTACCTTATTTGCTTATATTCACATATATGTATTTTAAAAATTGTTTAATGAATGAATCCCGGTATATCTTTTTCATTTCAATGATAAAAATACATTTTTATCAGACACTTTTAGCCTTCATCTGGTATAGCTTAATTGATGAGTCCCAAGAACACGAGCGTCACATTTGGCCTTTCAAAATTTTTTATTCACCCGGGAGAAACCTAGTGTATCCTAGCACTTCCATGATAACCACTTTGGAGATCACTGCACTAACTCATAACACATGTTCGTTATACTGCAACAGAAATAATTCTTTTAGTAAAATAAATCAGTAGTGATCTGAGTACTTGGAACTTCTTTCTTCTACTAGCTCCTACATTAGGATGGATTTAAAAATCCATCATACCCAGTTCCTAGGGTCTTTTATGGTATTTAAAAATTATGCGCGGTCACACAATCATTCGAATGGAACAAAAAAGAATGTCGCGAGAGTAACAAAGGAAAGGAATATGCTGCACAGGATAAGATCTTGAGATGCCGCTCTTTATTGCTGCTCTTTGTTGGTATGAAAGTGAATTGTGGCTCACTTGAGGATATAATTCAATGCAAAAATATTTTACAATTAAACGTAGCTATAATGCAAAAATAGTATTTGCAGAATAATAGTTGAAAATAAAAATTGTGGAGATGAAGTAGAGAACTCCCGATCTTAAAGTTTCTAGAAAAGCGCACTTCTCCTATGTTGTTAGTCCATTTGAATATCTTATTTACATAGCAGTGTGATAAATGCTGAATAAATGCAATCTGGAATAAACTGATTCTTAAACAGAATGAAAAATATACAGGATATACACAAAATGACTAATGCGTCAATGGGCTTTATAGTGAAGTTTTCGGTCTTTTGACCGTGTTTCGATTGTGGGATCATAGTCGATAAAATTCGTGTAGTTGTAGTGTATTAAGTTTTTCATTTTGCTGAAGACGTTGTACACTGTAGTGAGAATGTGATCAGAAAATTCGGACTTTTAGATCGATGTGCATCTGAAAATTTCTCACGTACCAGGGAGCGTTAACTATAGTACAGAGGATTTTATTTTATGAACCTTCTAATTTTTGCAAAACGTTTTTCTCGCAATTGCCCAGACAAAAACTCTGTATAAAAGTATTGTGTGAATTAGCATAATGTACAGTGTTCACTTAATTCTCGGATGTAACTTGGATTCTCTTCCCATGAGCTTATAAATGGACATGCAAGCCTTATTTGCTTTGTCTAAAGCAGCAGCATGTGCCCCTTAAAATTTAGTTGATTGTCGATGATTACTCCTAGGTACTTGTAAGAGTTTTTCATGGTAAGATCACCAAAATCCGTATTTATTCTGACATTCTTTCTGTGTCTTCGATATAGAACAACATTGCATTTGCTGGTATTTAAATTATTTTTCCGTAGTTTTCATCCGTATGCAACTATGTTCCTATACACTGAATATTATGGATGGCAAGTTGAGGATTCATTGACCTCGGTAGTACTGCTGTGTCGTTTGAATATTTTAAGACTTGAGTTGAAAGCGGAGAGTAAGTCATAAATGAAAATGCTAAACAATATGGCAGCTATAATAGATTCCTGGGAGACTCCCAAATTGATGGCATATTTAAAAGGAATGTCAACAATTTCACATCTCCTTGGTACATTCCATTTCTCCATATCTTACTTCGTATGATCTTCTTTTCCAATAGGAATTTATGAATTTAATAAAGCTGATGGGGAGATAAATTTCTGCTACTTTGTGAATCGGACCATTTTGCCATACTCTATAGAAAGCTTTCTCTATCAGTCATTTTTACAACAAAACAACTTTTATATTTAGCAAAAACAAATGGCATGCTCTGCAAGTAAGCATGAGCGAGACTGACTACAACTACTAACTATGATACAGATACGATTCCAGTACATATATACCGCTTTTTACAGTTAAAATTGCAGTTTTAGGTATATAAAATAATGCAATTCAACAGATAGAAAATAAATAATAATTCAAAAGCCCATCAGTTACGGTTAAATCGCTACATGAGACAAGGTAAGCTAAAAGCCTGACTTAAAATCAACTGGAAATTAACTATAGAGGATTATAAATTCTCATCTTTAAAAAACTTTCTTTCATTTTTAGAAAATCAAGCTGGAAGCCTTTAGAGTGTAAAGGAATTGTTGAATTTATCGTCATTCAATGAAATGGTAAATTTCACGTTTCGCTGATTACCTTAAAACCAAAAATTGCTACTGTGAAAACAATAACATTATCAAAACTCGAACTATGCGCAGTTCTCCATCTCTCTTGACTGTGTAAAACTATTTCAATATCCTTAAAGAAGAATATTTGCATTGATAAGATTATTTTATACTCAAAGCTAGTTTTAGACTGGCTTAATTCATCTCCTCAAAGATAGAAAAATTTTGTTGCTAATTGGATTCCTCTCCTCAAAGATGGAAAAGTTTTCTTTCTGATGGGATATCAAAAATTAAAATCTCAACTTAAGTCAAGAAAATCCAGCAGATTGTGTCTCTAGAGGTATTTCTGCAGCAAAATTTAAACGTCACACTTTGTGGTGGCATGGCTGTCAATGCTTGTATCAGAATAATATTTTCCCTCTGCGTAAAGATCCACAGGAAGCATATGGATGACATCACATGTGATGAAAAGAAATCATTTCTATCAGTCAACATCACCATTTCAGATATACCTGAAGTTACTGTTATATTAGAAATTAATTTTAAATACTCATCGAATTCAAAATGCATTAAAATAACCATGTTCTGTTTAAGATCCATTAGAAGTTGCAAAATACAATCTCAGAGTCAAAGATTGAAAGGTGCAATATCACCTGGAGAGCATGAGGAAGCAGCTAAATCTATAGTTAAGCTCATTCAAAAGTCAGAATTTAAGTCTGAGTATGACTATTTAAAAAAGAGATTTCCCTTACCCCAAAATATCAAAAACTTATTCCATTTATAAGGTATTTCTCCCACCTTCCTAGCATGCCTTCGTGGTGCAGTGGTCAACACACTCGGCTCGTATTCGAGAGGTCCGTGGTTCGAGTCCCGGCTAGAGCATTGCTCATTTCTTCAGTTTCCTGATATTGAAAATATTCTAAATGATTCTAAAGTGGCGCCCGAATTAAAAAAAGTGGTTGATGATGATTCTGCACCACCAGAATTTGGCAACTGGGTCCCTTAGTCCCCAGTCGCCCTTTAAAAGTGGGTAATATATAAGGTATTTCTCCCTCCTTCTTAGCATGCCTTCGTGGTGTGGTGGTCAGCACGCTTGACGTATATTCGAGAGGTTCATGGTTCGAGTCCGGGCGAGGGCATTGCTCATTTTTCATTTCTCCTGCTTCGAAATAATCTAATGTCTCTATACACTGAAAATTTTCGTTGATAGAGATGGAATTTTTAGAGTAAGAGGACGATTAACAAACTCAAACTTAAATCAAAAACACCGAATTTTTATACCAAAGAATCATCATTTGCCCTTACTGGTACAATATTACTCCACAATTTATTTACACAGTTGTCCTCAATTTACTTTGTTTTGTATCTGTCAAACGTACTGTATACCTTCTGGAAGAGATGTAGCTGGACGAATTCGATCTAAATGTTTGACTTACTTTCGATTGAAGTCGCTACCACGCAGAGTATTTGTGAAAGTTGGATTTAATTTTGGTATACCTTTCCTAACGAAACTTAATCTAACTCGCAGCAGAGTAAGAATTAAATCGTGGATTGCTATTTATATTTGCGTTACCACTAAAGCAAGTCCCCTCGATATTGCTTCAGATTTACCAACAGATTCCTTTCTAGCGGCTTTAAGACGATATATTTCCATTTAAGACGACTTATTTCCAGACGTGTAAGCCAGTAATTTTGTATTTAGATAAAGCAACGAATTTCGGGAGCAGCAACCTAATTAAAAGAGCAATGCGTGCTTCTCAATTCTGCTAAAATACAAAACTTTGCAGTTCAAGAATCTATTGCAAGGCATTTTATCTCATCTTTAGGTCCACATATAAGGTATTTCTGACCCCCTTCTTCGCATGTTTTCGTGATGTAGTGGTTTGCACGCTGGACGTATATTCTAGAGGTCCGAGGTTCGAGTTTCGGCGAAGGCACTGCTCATTTTTCACGTTTCCAACTTAAAAAATACGTAATGACTCTACAAGTGGCGCCCGAAATAAAAAAGGTGGTAGATGATTATTCTCCACCACCAGAATTTGGCGATTGGGTCCCCTGGTCCCCAGTCGCCCTTTAAAAGGGGGAGTATATAAGATATTTCTTCCCCCTTCTTGGAGTAGGGGTCAGCACGCTAGGCGCGTATTCCAGAGTTCCATGCTTCGAGTCCCAGCCATGACGTTGCTCATTTATCACGTTTCCAACTTCAAAAATACCTAATGACTCTACACATGTTGCAGAGGTTTGTGAGAGGCTGGAATAGTCAACAATATTTATTCAAAGTTTGCAATGTCAATTATCTTAACTTCTGAGAAACTTACCAATCTAATAATACAGCTTGAAACATGTCTTAATTTCAGGCCACTGACTCCTCTTTCTTCATATCCTCAAGATTGAAATCTCTTAACCAGGACACTTTTTAAATAAATGCTCTTACAACTTTAATAAATGCTCTTACAACTTCCTTTCCTGAAAATGCTCCAACAAAATTGCTTTGCTTAAACTCAAGATCGCTTCTGATTCAGCAACTCAGTAATTAGTTTTCAATATGACAAAAAGAATATATGAGACAACTGCAACTAAAAGAAAATTAGATTTTGCGTGAAAAGGATATTCAAGTAAATGACTAGTTGTATTTCATAAAGGACTTTCTCCCTTCTTTGGAATAGAATCTTGGAAGAATTGCATAAGTTTTCCCTAGAAAAGAGAGGGTCGTTGTTGTCGAGTTGTTGAAGTAAAATGCCAACGAAGTTCAGTTTACAAATGCTGTTGCTCTACCTTAGTCATCCTGAGCTTGAGAGATCTGCTGACGGGAAGATATGTTGTTAAATTTTAAAATATTTTTATGTCTTATTTTGTCATTTTCTATAGCTGGCGCTATCTTTGTAGCAGATATTTATTATTGGATATATATTTTTTACTTTGCCTTGTTTTTTGTGGCATCAGATGTGAAACCAAAAGATAGAAGAATTCAGAATTCGATGAAAATGTAAGCATATAAAAATTCTACTAAATCATATAAAAGGCTAAATCTTCCTTATTTTGCGTCCTTATTTATAGTGTCAAAAGGTCTTCCAGGTATAAAAATTCAAGGTAAATTATTGAACTTACCACCAAACAGATTGCCTCAGCTGTAGAACTAAGTTTACATGTAACCTTTCATTTTTATCAATATTATCAATTTAGTTAGTGATTTTAATTCCGCAACTCACTTTCCTGAAAGTGTTTGAAAAATATAGCCACAAATTTTTATTGCTTGTTTTCCATAATTTAGTTCAACAGATGGAACACAGATTTTGCTTTTCTCATTTATTCATTTATATTTTTCTTACATATTTTTCTGGATTTAGAAGTGGTGAAGTTTACCTTTTTTCCTCTTGAAGAGAAGAAGAGATCTGTCAGTATATTTTGAAGCTTCTGGGGACTTTTTGTAAAATTAATTTTTTGTGAGGGTGAATTTTCTCTGATTTTAAAATGAATTGGTTTTGCGAGAAACACCTTCATTCTGCTGATTTATAGATGTAACTTACCGACTTTAAGGCCAAGGAACTATGGCAAGAAAGCTTGAATTTAATTTTTAATAAAAATTTTAATTATCCTTCCCGCCTTTCTCTTAAGCCTACGTGGAAAGAAGCTACCAAAAAATTGTTTGTCAATAAAACAAAAGTAGCGTAAAAATTTAGTGGTTTCGATAGAAAGAAATTTCTAAAAATTTTTAATTTTTAAGTATTTTATTTCTTGTTAGCATTTCTTTGAAATTAGATTTTTTTGTTTTCCAATTAATGTGTGAAATTCAGATGCCGCAAGGCTTTCTTAGACATTATCAAACACATAAATCCATCATTTACGACATGATATGGAATTTTAAACTCAAAAACTATATTTTGGTTTTATGTTAAGTTTAGTGATAAAAAAAGCTCGAAATATATTTTTTCCAGACTTTCTTGTCTCCAATATCATTTCTAACATTTTAAAAATGCATATTACATATAATATTGTCTCTCCATCCGAGAATTCAACTTATTAATTTTTTTTTCTATAGATTGTTGCTGAGGTTTCCGGGAAAGGAGTAGGAAATGATTGAAGTGTGTGAACGAAATTCTTAGGAAATATTCCATTAATTGCCCAGTATTTCTCAATTTTATTCTTGGATCTCTCAGTTATCGTCCGTATCTACTCGAGATAAAATTCTCGATGATGAGGCGACTAAAAGATAAAGGACTCGAAGATAAATTCCAGAGAACACCTACTAGCAGGTGCCCGGTTGTTGGATAGCAAGTACGTACACATATGCATGCACCCAAAGGCTTGGCTCTCTAGCACTTTTTTGTTTCCCAGTTATTTTTCCTATGCATATACATCTTCCTTTTCAATGTGTCTCATTCTTCGGATCTGGAGGAAAATAATCTCTTTTGTAGCATATAGTTCTTAGTTAAAATATTTAAACGCAAAATAGTTAAGATTTTACTTCAGTTAATTTTTTTCTCTTTTAAATAAAATGTGAAAACAAAAGTGCTTTTTCTGAAATTTATATATTGGAAAATCAATAATTAACATTTGTAACAAATACTTTTTCTCCGATAAGATTTATTCGAAAAAAATATAATTCATTGCGGGATAAACTACTTAATAACTAAAAATAAATTTCTATTTGATTAAAGTAAATAATGTTACTTTTAAAAATTTTTGCTTTGCTTGAAATATTAGAATTTTGGACTTGGTTCGTCTTCTTTTCGAACACTTGAAATTCAAAAGCAGTTCGTGTCTAGATGCTATGCAGCTTAAATAATTTTTTATCTAGAGTTTAAAATCACTAGTCAGAAAAATACTAACATTTCAAACGTCAAGACACAAATAAAGAACTGCTTTTCAACCCGTCAATTGAATTTTAAAAAAACTTTCTGTGTACATAATATGAAAGCTTAGAACTAAGAACGTTATTATATCTTAAGTTAATTCATAGGTCTAGCGTCGAAAGAACAACACAAAATGCTCACTTCCAGTAACTGCCAAACAATGGCTTGTCACGAACCACGATTTAAATAGCTCCAAACGCGAGAGGCGTTCTGGCTTTCTCTAATTATTGTAATCTTTCCTATTCGTAACGAAAAGGGACAGGAAAGAGTTTGATGAAACAAATGGTAAGTCAGTACCATCAATCGACAGCGTTCCTCGCGTGTGCCTTACCGCCACGTCTTAGCGACCTCACGCCCTGAAGTTGCACGATTCCTGTGACTTAAGACTGAATTTCTATTTGCAAGAGGCCATGCTTTTACTCTGCACGTTGTCATTAGTTTAATTAGATCCTCTGTTAATCTTTTGACCTTTCGTGGCCCGATCAGGAGCGGTGTGGTTGTTTCTACCAGTTTTCAACAGATTGGTAATAAAGACTCAAGACAATGAGATGAGGGTGAATAGAAAGTGCATTGTATCATGTGGATATAGGATCGTGATTCAGTTTATGATTAGAGTTATTTGTTTTAGATATAATTTTAATAACTATTTCATTCAGTGTACTGTAAGAGGAAAGACGAGTATTCAGGCGAAATTTCATGCTCAAGTTCAGAATGGCGGGCATGTTCTGCCCATCCCTGAATTGAATCAGCCAATTACGAGCCGAATCGGAATGTTTTCAATTTTTTATTTCTTTATTATTTACTTACAGGAAAAATGAAGCTGTTATTTTGAGAATAAAACGTTTCTTGTGTTCTTTTTTTGACAAGTTTCCATCTGCGAATAACCCCGTTTAGTTCATACAAATTTTTCCTCATTTTAATTCATTTGTACTTCGCATTAATAAATCTAATCTTCATAGTGCCAGTAAGAAATTAAATTGTAATTACTTTCAGTTTTTGACTGATTTTTTATTTGTGTACGTTTGTGTGTCACAAAATTAAAAGAAATCAAAAGTGTATTTAAAATAAATTCTAAATAGTGATGCATTAGTTTTTGACAAAAGCGTTAATGTACGAATTAGTTTTAATTAACTAATTTAAACATATAAATTAAATTAAAATATAAAAATAATTTCTGGGGGAAGGGTGCGTGGGTTTGTATAAAGTTCACAATTTAAAGCATTGTCAAATAAGCATTTAAATACATGAAACGTCTCTCTCGCTACGTATCTATGTTTATTCTGTCCGCGTTTTCATAAACATGTTATTTTCCGTATTACGAATTAAAAGTGCTTATTCAGATACAAACAGTTATGTACCAGATTCGATATATCAGTTGTTAATCTGGAAGCAGCAAGAGTCGACACTAATAAAAAATAGGCGCCATTGATTGAGACTTGAAACTTTTCGAACTTAAAAAAAAGTACCTTGTTTCCCTGAAAATATGACGTAATCGGAAAATAAATCCTAGTATTATTTTCAAACTCTTAGCGATATAAGCCGTATTCCAAAAATAAGCCTTAATTAAAATCGTCAGTTATTGCTGAATGGCCAGTCGGAATACGGATTCAGCATAGGTGCACAACTAATAACGAATGGAAATGGTTTATAATCCTTATAATGCAATACGTCGTGTATCAAAATGGATCTATTTAATTAAATTCATTTATATCAAACAAAAAAAGTTTCTAAATTTTGAGTGCGAAATTTTTCATCGTCTTTCTGTGTTCCCAGCATTTTTAATAGGTTCTGTTGCCCCTCGTGTTCCATTGGTTTTTAATACTTAATTGAGAATTAAAATTTAAAAGAGATTTCAAAATAAGACGAGTATAAAAAACTATCTATATTATTAAATCAAGTCTCGGGAATCTTGACGGATTCCCGAGACAAGAATCTTACAGCTTTCTGCAAAAAGAAATAACATGGGTTGGATAAAATGTAGGGGCAGCATATCATTAGTTCCCAAAAGATTTTATCGTCTTAGCTAAAAACACTTGAGTCTCTCTATATGATCATCTGCCACATCTACCATTTTGTGCCAAATTTTGGAATACATCGTAGACCCTAAACATGTACATTTCTGTTAATGCCCCGCAGTGACCATCCTAAAACAGAGATTACTTTTTTTTCTAATCGATTTTTTGCTATAATTCTTCATTTTGACGAAGATATCATGGGCGCATGAAGGCACATCTAGTGCTTATGGTGTCTGCTCGAGTATCTTCCACCGCCACAGTCGGTGGAGATCCGTGGCAGGACTCGCATTATGACACCCCACATTGTTGTGGAAGATGACGGTTCTGATACACCTTCTGGATGCCGTAATCAGAAGAATTCAACGGCGCTTGTTGAACGGGTGTTCTAGTACAGTGTGTCGCCACCGTAGCATAAGATCCATGACATCCCATGATTCTCGCATTGTTATTTACTCACCGTGCATTGTCTTGAGGAATGATAAGATCCTTCTTTAACATAAGTGACAGATTTCTCCTGAGTGCTGGACGCAGATGATGTCACTGATGAATACCATCATCCTCTATGATAATACCCGGTGTCGTAATGAGGAACCCTTTATGGATCTTCTCCGACGATAGCGATGAGAGGTACATCCGTCATATTTATCCTATATGAATCTGTGTTACTACGATCTCTTTGCTGAAATGGATAAAAAAACACTTACAGGTATACATTACAGTAGATGAGGCGAGGTTATCCATGATTTTGATTAGTCTTTGCAGTGTATCAAAGGAAATGGGCATGCTGATTGTAAATGACGTCTTCCAGTAACGTTATAGAATGTGATATACATGGCAGGGAATTATATTCATTGATTTTTATTGTTTGTATCTCACAACTAAGTAATAATATCATTTCGGAAGTACCAATATACTTCCACTATATTTTATAAAATACTTGTAAATTTCCGAATTGACCAAAAATGCCCATCAGTATGATAACATTAGTCAGTGTATAATAACATCAGTCAACAGATGAACGAGAGAAATGCTAAGAAGAACAATTGGATCCGGTCAGCAATCAGTATTTGTTAAGTTGGAACACATCCACATCACCTGTAAGTGGATTGCTGACAGAAGAACAAATGTTTTGATTATTAGCTGGCCTGATATTCAAGCGTTTACCCTTATAATGGCCCCAGAGTTAGACACATCTCTAGAAGGATTCAAAGCATCACAATATCGGATGGCTCCCTTCAACTATATTAACTCTCTCTAAAATGATTGCCACTATTGTTACAGCAGGAAAAGACTGAAATTACTAAATGTAAATTTGTAACAAATTTGCCGAAGTTTTCGGGATACCAGCTCTCCGATGTGATTGCAATTCATGAAATTGCAGTTTTTGGGGTTTCGACAGTTGATCAGAGAAGCACCTCGTGAATCTGTACTCTAATCGCCACTAGTTATGAATAGTGTGCTATTTGTATTTTGACATTTTGTTTAGATAGAAAAGATGCTTCGTCCTTAATCATTACCAAGAGCAAAGACGATAAGACTAGACGTGTTTCAGGAATCCATGTTCTTGAAACGAAATTAACCTACTGCAGAGAAGCACCTATAAAGAAGTGGTTCGATTTAATGCTACCATTTATTTTGTAAACTTGACAGAGATGTTGCTATAGACAAGACATTCAGCGATCATTTACGCATAAAAATCAATTACGATATTGAGCATAGACTATTAATAAATCAGCTTGAAATGCTGTAAACCCTAGCCTACGAGAGTTTGTACTTAAATGAAGAATTCACAAGGAACAAGAAATGTTCACTGTATAGTAAGAACTGTATAGTAAGACATGAGAAATTAGGGCCAATAGTTTTACAGGAAATAGAGTCGCAAGAAATTTAGGCCAGAATTCCAGGTTTGGAGCCTTATGATGGTGTTATATTAGAAAATGATATGACTGAAACCGGATGTAAATTTTTCAACATATATAAATGAACAAATGTCGATTCTTTAATATAGGAATGAAACTAGACTGTTATAATAAATAAATGTTAACTGTTTATCTGAAAATTAAGACATGCCTTGAAAATAAGTCCTTTCATCTTTTGGAGCAAATATTAATATAAAACCCTAATTAGACAAGTATTATATTAATATAAGATATTAATTTAATATCTATCTAATTTTCGGGGAAACGCTGTTTGCGTTAATAAAATAATATGTCTGGTTTTGATTTCAAATGATGTTCACACTATGATGGGTACTCACTGTTTCGATCCTCGGGTAAACATTTATTCCAAGGAGCACAACGTCTCGTAAAACTTAATCTGATTTCATATACTATAATAGAGAAAATAATCTCTGTTTCAAAACGGATGTGCGCTTAAATCAATAAAGCATTGCCGTTTCAACAAAATTTCTTTTACCTGAGATTTTTCAAGAACTAAGCATGGTTAATATTAATTTACAAAATGGATATTAAGAATACATATAATCCATGTTATAATTGATAATGGTCTTGCAAGTGTGAGGTTGTTAAACGTAGCAGAAATTTTAAGATAAAGAGACTCCTTACTACGAAAATCTACTGGATGAGGAAGACAACGCAGATGGTATTTCGATCGATAACGAAGCATTAAAAGCCGTGCGCAAAATTCATCTACCTCTCCAAGGGGAAGATAGTAAAAGCAGCTTTGAAATAGGTTAGATTATTTGAGCAGGGCACACAGTTATCTGCCTAAGAGGAAAGATGCTTTCGTGTATAATTTAATACGAGCCAGTACCCTTAATAATATTAATTAATCGTATTTTTCGTATAATAATTTTCATAATACACGTAGGGAAATTACCAAAACCATTTATGCGAAAGCATCCCGGAAAGCTTTTAGGCCCAGGAACAAACTACTGAAAACTTACTTAATATAAAAACAGTCTTTCTTACGAAAACGTTTCATTCTAGCAATCACTATTTGCTTCAAAATTACTTAAAAAGTCTATAAACTATTTATGAAGAAATAATAACAAAATATGTTTTCATTCTGATTAATTTTCAATAACCTCAGCAGAACTCGCTGTTTTAACCACAAGTCTGAGAAATAAGTGAAATGCTATCCGGTAATGTAACGTAACGTGACTTGAAAATCCTAAATCTAGCCTATCGACTTTTCTACACTTCTTTAAATCATGTAAATGAAAGGGATTAGATCTCCCCGTCTCATGTAAACCATGTTAAATTCAAATCGTGTAAAAAGGATCCGTGTATAAACAAAATCAAATGTAGAATTGGTTGTATTTCTAGCCTCCTTTCAAACTAATTGAATATAATTCGCCATCATATACTTTTTTATAAACAGCAATTTTCCGCCAATAGTATAACAAGAGAAAAGAAACACGCACTTCTTAGAAGAATTGTAAAATGCTCCTTAAGACCATCTTGTTATTGCAATTACGTGACTGATTTTATTTATTTTGTGTTAGATATAGCGTGACCAATACAAGTGCAATAGATAAAGATTCGATAAAAAAAACACTCTGTCAACTCTTTTAATCCTTTCTCTTTTATCTTCTTTCTGCTGAGGGACAACTGTCAACCTTCTCGAGTTTCTGACAGCTTAAAATATCGCAACAGTAAGTATGTAATAAATGGATGTACATTCCGAATGTCATTTTTGTGTGTTGCTAAAACCAGACATTGAGAACTGCATTTTTCATTAGCGTCATGTCAAGTATCAACGCAATTGTGTTAAAGAAAATAGGTTTTGATAATCACATATTTCTTGCTAGTAATTTGGGTCATAAAGTTTAGGTTTCAGTCTTCGGCGAAAGTAGTTTTAAAATATTGCATACGCATTGACTAAATTCTTATGTGCATACACGGAAGCGCCATCTATCGTTGTAAAAATGTACAATTAATAGCATGTATACTCACACTAGTAAATCACTAAATTTTGCTATCATGAAGTGCTTAAGCTTTTATGTCAAATTAAATATCAGTATTATTACATTAATATTTGTATTAGTTTAATATATTATCAATTTTTGAGCCCTAAAGGGGCGTTATCCCGAATGGAGTATTGGTCTCGAAACGGGATTTTGCGCTGAATCTCCCTAAAAGGCTGTATGACTTTTCAAATTATTGCTACCAAATATTATCGCGCTGTATTACTTTTAAAGGAATTAAATAAAGAATAATCTGTATGAATGCATTCATATTTCTCACAGTGTGAAAAACCGATGATACCTAGAACCACCAAATTTTGAATAAAGCAGTCCTCCACCCGAACATATTCACCTGGAAGACTGAATTTTGAATATCGAATTTGTTTTCTTATCTGTTTCACATTTTATAAAACTTAAATAAATTTTTGATTAACAAATTCAACCATTTGAAAGCGAGCCGTGGCAACACTGTACTGAGTAAAACATTCTGATCTCGAGCGCGTCAGACTGTCTTTCTGAAATTCTAAATAAATGCTGTTTTCAAATATTTTGTGATTTTGCTGCTGAATTGGATTTCATGTGGAGTAGGTGCGGAAAACGTGATATTTAATTAACACACAAACCGTTAATAATAAAAAGGACAAAAAAAGGTTTTGAAGCCATCTTACTAACAAAACTGATCATTGATAATGATGACCTGAGAAAAGACTGAAGAAAATAGAAAAATGTATGTCAACAGTTAACAATCCTAGCATTAGGAATTAAGTGTGAAGAAAATTAATAATAAGTAATTAATAAATAATAATAATAATTTAATATTAATAAATAAATATTAATTTGCTTGAAAATAAAGCTAAAAAAGCAAAAAAGGAGGGTGTACAACAGCAGATTGGTGGACCGGGAGCTCAGCGAAAGAGTAGAAAATTTTAAGAAACCCTTTTACAACCATTAAAATCTGCAAACTTTTAGAGTTGTTATTATTATTTTTTTTTATTTTAATCCTGAAATTTTTATCTACTTTTTTAACAGAGTCCTAAATCCGAACGATAAAAACTTTGAGTATGCTTGAAATGACCATGACATATAAATAAAATTATACTTTTGCAAATATTTTTCAAATGTGTAATCAGATTTTTATAAAAAGGATTATATTTTACTTTGATGTAAAATAGGGGCATTATTTTCACTGAAAATAATGAAGCTACGGAAAGACATGATTTTTTCCCATGTAAATAAAATAGTTCATTAGATAAAACGTGACGCTTGAGTACCTAAGAACTATAAGAATCTAATTTAAGGTTAAAGCTCTCTGATTATTCATTAAAATACTTCTGAAGCTTAAATAATCATTCACGAGAGCAAGAAATAGATATCATAGATCGTGAGAAAGATGTTCAGTAAAAGGCTTTATGAAAAACATACTTCAGATGAATTGCATTGAACACGGCACCTTAGTTTTCATTGTATAAAAATCCTGCTGCTCTGACTGCTTAGTTATAAACATAATACAATTTCTGTTAAGAGTATTATTTAAATCAAAATTATGAGTGATAGTATTTTATTCTTTTGCATCGCACACTGATGATAATTCAAGAACTGTGTAGCTGTCGGCATTTGTGGGCTCTGGGTTTTATGATAATAGGCATGATGATGATAGTAATGGTAATAAACAAAATTCTTCTTTCAGTGATAGTAATCAGCTCCTCTAGCAACTACTCAATTGAACACTCTTCCCTGTCTCAACTAATTCTATTCTTTCTTGATAGCACTTTGTAACTCTAATAGTTTGTAACTCCATTAAATTCTGCTTAAAAGAATGTTTAAAATATATGTTGAACTTGACTAGAATTACTTCTTAAATATCCGCGCGTTTTCGCTCTGAGTACAGTCAATTTACTCAATTCAAATTGAATATTCAACAAACTTTATTTGTCCATGCCTGGTGGACAAATAAAGTGAGAATTTACGACCTAACAAAGATCGATTTCTTATCAGCAGCAAGTGGTTACACATTAAGTGACCTGTTCTGAAATAGACAAATATCAAAACCAAATTCTCCAAAACAAGACAACTGACTTAAGCCTCAAGTAATTCTACATGGGGGACACTTACAAGTGTCACGCAGCAGCGAAAATCGATGTGGACTCGGATAAATTCTAAATTTTTCCAATTAGATCGACGCTTAGGACAGCAAGGTGTTCGTCGCTGAACAAGGCAAGAATTGCATTTAACCTTCTCTAACGTTTAAACTCTTTTCCATATTCTTTAATTTACGTAAAACTTCTAATATGAGTCATATGCGGCGTAAATCAGAGAGAATGTTTAACTGAACTTAAGTGTTAGGGAAACTTAAGTGTTAGGGAAGTGTTAGTGTCAAATAATTGTCATATCTTTATGCAGGTAATTCTTGCATGATTTGTCTCATCAGAATGTACAGAAGAGAATGACCGATGTCTAAACTTTCTTCGTCAAATCAGATGATCCAAAACTGAATTAATCTCAGAAATTAATTTCTAAGGAAACATTTAAATTAGATGTTCGTCACACTGAGCTCATTTTAAAGTTATTGCATCATGAGATTTCTCAGTTTCATCTTTTATAAACTTTAGCTCTGAAAGTGAACATTCTTTACTTGCATTTTTCCAAAGCAATGGAACGAGCACGCTGTAAATGTAAATTTCCACTCTGGGAAAAAATAACTTTTCTTTGTGTAAACATAAATACTGGAGATGTTAGTGCCTTCACCACCTTTTTTCATGTTCCATAATTCCTTAATCGGGTGTGATATCGGTGTATTCCCTGGCCTCTGTTATCGGCGATTAGATGGCTAAATCACATATGAGCTCGGCCATTCTCGACTCATGTTAGAGAAGCACGTATCCAGATATTTGAGGCAGAAAAATTATTCCTTAATAGATTTAATATTCACTTTAAAGTGCACTACGGATTGGTAATATTCCGAACCTGATTTCGCAGAATTAAAATCCTGGAAATACTCTTATTGAGGCTCATTTAAAGCACGATATCCGTGGCGGACGCAAACTTCAGAAACACTTTTATAACTCACTGCTTAAAATTACAGCAAAATAGAACTGCGTTAACCAAACGGTGTTCAATCAAAACTTTCTTTAAACGAAAAACGAAAACACGGAAAAAAGTAATCAATGGATCAGAAAAATGGCGATTTCCAATTTAATTTTGAAATTATAAAATCCTTACCATCTGCGGTTGTTTTACTTAAATTTCTATTTTCATATAGCTTGAAATTATTTATTAATCTAACTTTGTAGAAACATTAGGTTATTTAGAAGCCGGAGAGATGAAAAATGAGCAATGCCCTCGCCGGGAATCGAACCACGGACCTATTGGTTACGCGTTGAGCGTGCTGTCCACTACACCACGAAAGCATGCCAAGAAGGTGGGAGAAATACTTATAACTTGTATTTTGATGCATAATTTACTGAAGGAATTTTATTTCATCTGTAAAGTAAAACTATTAGTTTTTAGAGTTAAAAGTAAGAAATACTTAGTGCACCTCGCGACTAATATTGTGAATTTTTAAACTCATCCGTTTGGGGATATATTCATCTTTATTACCGTTTTTTGTGTCTAATATCTGTTTGATTTGATCTGTCTAATCTTAGTAGGTTGATTTCGAGTGAACGGCTGACAGTAATTTTACGTTAAGCAGTTACGAACTAACCTATTAGTTTAAGACTTCATCCTTTGAGAATTCAAAACATAGAACATAAAATTTTATATTTAAAAAAAACTATTAAATAGCAATCCCCAAAGGTAAGAAAATAAAAGCTTATTGTGTTACTATACCGTCGTAAATTAATTCCACATGCAAACTTGTGCATTTATATATGTGGGGATAAAACGATGAACAAATTAGCTAACGAAAGACATTTTAATTAGACAAACGATTATTACATATATTTAACATTTACGAGAATTAAAAAGTGATTCATCAAAGTTTTAAACAGAAGCAGTGTCTCTGCTAACACGTCCATTCGTCTACATCTCCAAAGACAAAAGGTAATTCCCCTCATTTTCGCTTGGCGCCTACGCAGCTCGTAGTAGTAGAGAAAATGACGTCACAGCATCTGGATTTCATCACGGCTCCAAATGATCGGCACTACATTCTCGGCCATCCTAGGGTGGACTGGCCCTCCAGGACACTGCAAAATACAACAAAACAAAAAAAAGCAACAAGCAAGGATATACAATAACAGAAATAAGTGTTTACGAAAATTTTAAAGCGCTGTCCATTTCTTGAGGAATTCGGCACATGTGGTAGTGTACATGGGTCCCTCATGGCACCCTTCCTTTATTACGTCATAGGTGTTGCCACCCTTAACTTTCGTGATCTTATAAGGTCCGAAATACTTTGCTCTTAATTTTAAGTGTGGTCCGAATTGAGTCCTTTTGATTGCCACTAAATCACCAACTTTGTACGGCTGTGCTTGTCTTCTTTTGGCATTATATGTCTTTTTATTTTCCTGTTGGACTTGGAAAATTTGTCTCTTGGCTTGCTTTCGTAATTCTTCTCTTTGGGACTGGAATTGAGATTGAAACTCACTTTCTATCAGTTCTTTGAGCTGATCGGTGCCCTTACTGTTCATTTTGGTACCGAAGAGTAATTCGAACGGAGTGGTGTTAATGCTTCTTTGATATGTTGAGTTAAGCGTTCTCTGAACTTCATGTGTATGTTTATACCATTCAGTTGGTTTATTTAAGGACAATTTTGCTAAGACTGATATAATGACTTGGTTGATCCGTTCGACTTGTCCATTTGCTCTCGGGAGGCCTGTAGTGATTAGATGATGTTTAATATCTTCTTTAGCACAGTAGTCAGAAAACTCACTGGAAGTGAAAGCTGTTCCTCTATCAGAAATGATCTGACAAGGGCTTCCAAAAATGGCCTTCTGATTCTCTAACTTCGCTATCACCTCGGCTGAGGTCGTAGATTTTGTTGGATAAATCCAAGTAAATTTGGTAAACGCGTCGACCACTACTAATATGTGCTTGTAGTTTTTATGGGTACTTTCCAGAGGACCCAAGTGATCTATGTGATAGGTATGCAAAGGAATGTCCTCCTTGAATCGCGGATGTAAAAATCCTTCTTTTTTCCCTGTTTTGCGATTTATTAAGATACAATGAACGCAACTGGCGATAACGTTTTCTATCTTCTGCCGAAGTTTGGGAATGAAATAATATTCATTCAGGTGTTTCTCTGTATGCTTGATACCGGTGTGCCCTTTCTCGTGAGCATCTTTTATAATTTCAGTCTGCATACTTTCCGGTACAACTATTAATTCTTTGCCGTCAATAAACTTGTATAGTATGCCATTTCTATTACAGTAATTTTCATAACTTGAGGTTTTCAATAATTCTTTAATGGCTTTTACTTCAGTGTCATTTTCTTGGGCAAGTTTTAATTTAGGTAGGATATTCTCAACAGAAACACATAAAACGTTTAGAGGAGCTCTACTTAGAGCATCTACATGTGGCATTCTAACACCTTTACGATGTTCTATAACATAATCGAATTCCTGTAACAACAAAGCCCAACGAGCAACACGAGTCGCTAAATCTCTTTTCTCCATCGTCCTTTGAAATGCTGAACAGTCCGTCACTATCTTAAATGAAATTCCCAAAAGGTAAACACGGAACTTTTTCAGTGCTTCTACGATCGCGAGGACCTCCAACTCGTAACTTGAATATTTTTTCTCTGCATCAGATGTTTTCCTGCTCATAAAATAAGTGGGGTGAAAACTGCTGTCATTTGGGGGTTTCTGCATTAGAATCGCCCCGTATCCTTCTATGCTGGCATCTGTGTGTAGTTCAGTTTCATAATGAGGGTTATAAATTGCAAGTACAGGCTTCTCAGCTAGCGCTGATTTCAAACGATTGAATGCAATCCTTTGTTCTTCACCGAATTCGAACTTATTACCCTTTTTTAGCAGGTCGCTAAGTGGCTTGGCAATTATAGAGTACTTAGGAATAAATTTTCTGAAATACCCTGTCAATCCAAGAAAACTCTGAATCTGTTTTAAATTAGATGGTTTCGGGAAATTCATAACGGCTTGCGTCTTCAAGGTGGATGGGAAAATTTTACCCTCTTCTATGACATGGCCTAAAAAGTCAATTCGTTTCTTTAAGAACTGGGATTTTTTAAAATTTATTTCCAACCCGTATTCCCTTGCTAGATTTAAAACTTGACTCAGCCTCTCGATTCCTTCTTCGTATGAAGCGGACAAAATGATGATATCGTCCATGTACGGCAAAACGATTCCATCGTTAACTAACGGTCGAAAAATGGTATTTATGAATCTCTGGAATACAGCTGGTGAGTTACAGAGTCCAAACGGCACTTTCAAAAACTGGTACTGCCCTTCATGCGTAACAAATGATGTGTACTTCCGACTTTCCTTTTCGACGTCCACGTGAAAAAAGCCATTTTTGAGATCAATAGTGCTGAAAACACGTGCTTCTTGAAGGCGGTCTAGGATATCCTCAATCAGGGGAAGAGGAAATCTATCCTTTACGACAACTTTGTTTAAACGACGATAATCAACGCAAACCCTTGGTGTCCCGTCTTTTTTTTTAACGATGACCAATGGGCTGGAATATTCCGAAGAACTTTGTTCTATAATTCCTGACTTTAGCCATTCAGATATTTGGGTTTCAACAATTTTCTTTTCCGAAAACGGTAATCTACGCGGTTGATGCGATACTGGTTCGTCATTTTTAACACAAATTTTTAATTGTATGTCCGTAGATTTGGTCTTACGTGGCATATAGTTCGAAACTAACTGTTGAACAGTCTTTTTAAAGCAGTTTGGAACACTAGGTGCAATGTTTATTTCGTTTTCGTTACTGGCTAGGTCAACAGGTAAAACAGACACAATATTTACTTCCTCCACATCCTGTGACTTATTTTTTATGGTAACCCCATTTTCGTTTATTAGTATTTCACCTTTCAATATTACGTTTAAGCCTAAAATGGCCTCATGTGTCATCACATTGTTGTCTACAACATAAATATCTGCAGTACACTGGAAATCATTAATTTTAATATTACCTTTAAAGAAGCCTAGAGGTTTTACTTGACATTTACCGAACCCACTCAGCGTTGAGCTTACGGGCACTAGCCCTTCGATATTCAGCTTATCAAAAATAGATCTACGTAACAAAGTAGTTTGACTTCCTGTGTCTATTAACGCTGTTACATATACATCATTAATTTTTACTTCTTTAGTCAACTTCGAGACTACTTCAATATTCACGTTTGCTACTTCTGGTTTCGAGTTCGTATTTGAGCATTCGAAACTTCGGTGCCCAAATTCTTTACATTTAAAACACTTGACGCCCTTATCTTTATGAACACATTGTTTAGAAATATGACCGCTTTCACCGCAGTTGAAACAGGTTGTATTACGTTTAATCTCAGGAATTGTTCCTCGACTATCGGTTACGTTACGCTTTGTTTGGTTAGCAGAATTTTTTGAGTCATATTTATTTCTAGATTCATATTTTTGTTTACTTTCAAATTTTGTTTTTGACGTTCGCAACTTTTCCTCATCATCACATATCTGTTGATAAAGCTTCAATTTATTCTTAAAATCAGTTAATGTTTGTGACCCATACAAGCAAGATTTTTTAAACGCGGAGCCTGGTATACCATCTATAACATATCGTATTAAAGCAACATCTTCAATTTGACCATTTTTAGCAATTCTCTTCATATTTAAAAAAAACTCATCAAACGTTTCATTGCTCTTCATTTTTTGTTTTGATAATAACTCATGCAGTTCGGCCGAATTGCAGCTGGAACTGAATTCATCAAGAATAGCATTCTTAAATAACTGCCATGAGTTCAACTTTGGTTCACTAAGAACAAATAATTTTGCTTTGCCTGTCATCAGACGTTTAGCAAAAATCAATTTCTGCAAATCATTTAATTGAAGAACAGAAGCTGCATCTTCAAAACTTTCGACCCAACTACTGACATTTTCGTGGCTTTGGCCATCGAATTGAGCAACAAAAGATTTGATGTCTTCAATAGTAACATTTATATTACAATTATGAAATACATTCGACTTGTTTTCAATTGTACTAAGAGTATTATCATTAGCACATTGGGAAGGAAGTTGTCTCACTGTGGCACCAGAATTGTTTCTTAGTTTCGTTTCATCTTGAACATTATCATTTATTTCATTTTTATCCCCACCGTCCTCACCCTCTGAGTCACTTTCATTTTCATTTTCTTCTAAAATTACATTATTTTTAAGCAATTCTAAATTATTCAGATAAGAAACAATTCGGGTTGCTAAGTCATCTTGTGTGCCAGAGCTATCAATGCATAAAACATTGGCAATGGAAATTAATTCATAAGCCTGAAAATCTTGTTTGACGTTTTCTAGTTTTTTATTAAATTCTTTACTATTCTCTGCTAAAGAGAAACCACTAAATTGTCTTAATCTTTTTCGATTATTTCTGTCGCCTACATCGTTAAATATTATTTTGTGTAATAATTTTATATTACATGTTTTTTCCTTTTTCAGGACATCTTCCATTCCCGGCACATCAATTAGAAACATAATTAATAAAATTGAGAAAATCACTCACTTCATATAATGGTAATCCACGATGTTCCAGAAGCAGAGACAAAACAAAGTGCTTCCATACCATCCAATAGATGACAAATGGTGCGAGTACAAACAGATTATGTCCGATGTATTTTTGGCCACAATTCAAGTCTTGACACTTGACATCGAGTTTTATTAAGAATTATTCCACAGTTTTTAATAGCGCTGCACACTATTTAATCACTACTACGCAGTTTCGTTTCAGGTAAATTAGCATACATTCCTATGAGTTTGACGAGGTTTCTGTTCGGAACACCGCTCATTATACATCGTAAAATAGTCCAGCACAGCAACAGTAAATCTTCAAAACCGGTAGTAATTCAGGAAATCAGCTAAAATTACAGTTCCTTCGAGTGCTAAATCCCACTTCTGAGAAAATTTTGTGGGGATAAAACGATGAACAAATTAGCTAACGAAAGACATTTTAATTAGACAAACGATTATTACATATATTTAACATTTACGAGAATTAAAAAGTGATTCATTAAAGTTTTAAACAGAAGCAGTGTCTCTGCTAACACGTCCATTCGTCTACATCTCCAAAGAGAAAAGGTAATTCCCCTCATTTTCGCTTGGCGCCTACGCAGCTCGTAGTAGTAGAGAAAATGACGTCACAGCATCTGGATTTCATCACGGCTCCAAATGATCGGCACTACATATATAAAGAAGTTAAGTATCTAAAGCTTAAGTCTACTTTTAAGTAGCAATGCAGTAACGCCTCGTCCCACGAATGCAATTCATTCCTGAAAGTTGTACATCATCCGAAATATTCGTAAGCCATTTCCCATTAGAATGCCTTTCCTGAACCAAATATGATTGCTTATTTAACTTTTACTACAAAACTTTGTGCGCACATTCATAGAACAAAACCAAAAGAAATCCTTTAATCTGAAACAAAATAGATAAACGCAGTATTTAACAGGTAAAACAAATGAATATTTACTTTAATTTTATTACATATGTACGAAAGAAATAGGCAACGTAAGTTGAATGTAACGAAGAAGGTTAAAGGAAAAGATTTTACTATTTTGATAATAAGTGCCGTTTATCAGGTATTACCTTACTGAGGTATCTTCTTTTATGTTTTCCTTGTCTTTTCGGCTCTTCTTGAGCCCCAATGGGCCTTCATTTCCCTATTGGACTACTCAGAATTTGTCTAATATGGTTTGTTGTTATCTACGTGTTAAAATGTTCCTAAAGTGAGATTATAAGCATTTTCTTCCTCCTTCCAGCATGCCTCCGTGATGCGCACAGAGGCGCGTATTCGAGAGGTCTAGGTTCGAGTCCCGGCGAGGACATTACTCATTTTTCATGTCTCCTGCATCAAAAAAATCTAAAGACTCTAAGATGGTGCTCGAACTAAAAGGTGGTAGACAGTAATTCGTCACTACCAGGATATGGCGATGTCCCCTAATCCCCAGTCGCTCTTTAAAAGGGGGAGTATATAAGATATTTCCTCACTCCTTCCAGCAAGCCTTCGTGGTGCAAGGGTAGCAACACTCGGCGCGTATTCGAGAGTCTAGGTTCGAGTCCCGGCAAGGGCATTGCACATTTTTCACATCACCTGCTTCAAAATAATTTAATAACTCTAAAAACATAGCACTGAAAATGTTTGTGCTGTAGATTTTGCTGTTTTATCACTGGGGGTATCGTGATGTTAAAGCTACACCTTAGCCCATTTTGGACAAATTTTGAGGGTCAAAGAATTCAAATCATGTGACACAGTATCATAGAGTAAAAAACTTCTAAAGAGGCAAAACCCTTAAAGACTCTGTTTGCAAACAGTCTTCGTATTGATTTCCTCCAGACCAAACTCATAGCACTGTAAGTTCCGTGTTACCAGGTTTTCTTAATGAGAATTAAGCAATGAAAATTGTCCTTGAGTGCGAATTCTGTGTCACATTTACCTCAAAAACATCTGAAAATCACTCGTTGCCAACTTGAATATCGGTAATTCGAAATACCAATCATCACTCGAGCCATTTCTTGTCCAAATAATTTGTTTATGAACCGAATTGTTCGTGATAAGATGCATTCATGATTCGAGCTTCCGCTTTATTTTGCCAAGATATAAAATACGGAAACTGAAAATAGTAAATACCTAGAAGTGATTTCCCTCTAAGTATTTCAAAATTAACTGCACAATGTTAATCAATATGATGCCATTTATTTTATGTAAACTAAATATTAACTTTTTTTGGTGATTTTTTATCAGACCTTTAACATTTATTAATATTTTTACTTATGTGAATAAATATTTTATAAGCCAGATCAAAATTCCTTTCGCAGCAGTCATATAGTCAAATAAAAGGGCTTTACGAAATAAACATTGCATTCAAAAACATTTTATGCACCTCACTGCAACTGCAAGAGTAGGTTGTGAGTTTTTATTTGTTTTTATCATTAATTAATCCTCGAAATAAACAAATCATATTTTTCCCTTGTTTGCAAGAAAAACCAGAGATAAAATATCAGAGAAAAAAATATTTCTTAGTATGGAAGACCGTAAATTAGACCATGCAATTAATGGCATATTTATACATGCAAAAAAATTTAACTGTAATTAAATTTCTATCTTATGATATGATGCAGTATGATTAGCATATTTTGTTTATAGTGTAGTATTATTCAAGAGTTCATGTGTCTTAAGCTATAAATAACAGTCTTTCATTAATTTTATTCTAATCAAACATTTTGTAACTGAAAAATCCTTAATTAAATCCTTAATTAAAGGATAATAACAGTGTATGGAAGAAAAGAAAGGAAAGCAAACTAATAAAATTGGCCTGGATATTCTGTTTCATATTATAGACAGTTCGTGCCGTTATTAAACAAGTGCGTTAGTTGGAGGTCGACACGAACTTCGGAATAAATCCGATGATTAATTAATAGCACGCAAGTGTCAATCAGCCATTCAAGGATCTATAGATTTCCATTCAGAGAAAATCATAAAAAAAAAAGAACTGATGAACTCGGTGTTCATATTTCATTGCCTATGCATCTTATTCAAAAGATTTCAAGAACATATTATGCAGCTATTATCATCATTATTTCGATGTTTGGAACATCTATACTTTTTCGGATTTATTCCTCATGTTATGTTGCATTAAGTTATGTTGTCACAGCATGTGTCATTCATATTACTTTTTAAACTACCATTTCTGAGATTTTCTGCCATTTCCTAAACTTAATACCTTTAGTTAACTATTCAAATTATAGGCGTGCATTTTTTAACAAATTAAGTGTTTTAAAAACTATTAATAAATATTGTTCACGAAAACAAATGGTTATTAATATCCTGAATACATAGCGTTCTAAAAATGTTTTTCATTTGTTAACTAATAATGTAAATTTTTCTGAAAGTTAACAGTTGGATGTGTCAAATAATACAATAACTAATACTTTAAAGATAATACCAATATAAATTCTACTATGAATATTGCGTTTATAAAGTTCGTTTTCTTAGCTTGATAAGCAATATATTGGAATAATTTGAAATAATAAAACATTATGTAAGTTACATACACTGGTGTGCAAAAATTAAGGACGAAGTCGAAAAATTAGCATATCAGTTGAACGAAGAGGCAGAGGGGACAGAAAGACCAATCAGGAGATTAAGTAAGGTGATGTACGGTAGCACATGCGCAGATATGCAGGTAGACGTAATGGGGGAGTGTTTGAGTAGTATAAAGCATGTTGTCTGTAAGATCATGTATAGCAGTTAAAATCACACCGAGTTGCTGCCTCAGCGAGAAATGGCGAATAATCAATCTGTTAGACGACATCTGGATGCTTTTATCCGAGGTCGAATCATTGGGAAGTTGGAGGAAGGCCGCAGTGTGACAAGTGTGGCTGCAGAGTTTGGAATTGCTCACAGCATCGTTTCACGACTTTGGAGACAATTTCAAACTACAGGAACAGCTATCCGGGGGTTTAGTAGTGGTCGTCCACGAGGAACCACACCCGCAGATGACCGGTATAAAGAAACAGGCGGCAGGCAGCGGGAGAAATCAGCGGAGACACACGACACAGGCGACTGGACGAACGATATCGCGTTTTACCGTGGCCAGAAGACTGCATGGTGGTGGTCTGTTTGCACGACGGCCTGTACGGTGTGTACCTCTAACGCCTGCCCATCGGAGAAGGCTTTCTCTGTGGTGCCGGGAACACCGGAATTGGAGAGACAATGAATGGGGACGAGTACTCTTTACAGATGAGAGCAGATTTAGTCTGAGTTGCGATTCTAGACACATACACATCTGGAAAGAGCGGGGAAGCCGCAATCATCCCTCGAACATTATTGAAATGGACAGGTATGGAGGGGGCGGTGTTCTCGTTTGGGGAGGCATCATGCTTGGTAGTCGTATAGACCTTCACATCTTCGACGCAGGTTCAGTCAACGACAAATTATTAACGTTATTGTAACGAGATTCTTCTTCCATATGTGCGTCTTTTTAGAGGCGCTATGGGTCCACAGTCCCTTTTCATGGACGACAATGCACCATGTCATCGAACAGTAGCTGCCGAACAGCTCTTAGAGAGTGAGGATATTGAACGTATGGATTGGCCGGCACGATCTCCGGATCTCAATCCCATCGAGCATGTATGGGATTTTCCAATCAGACGCTTGGCAGCTCGTACCTTACCACCAGTAACGATTCCGGAGCTTCGATTGGCGCTGCAAGACGAATGGGCAACAATGCCTCAACAACTTATTGACACCCTCATTCTCAGCATGGGCAGACGCTGTGAAACCTGCCTAGTAGTCAGGGGAGATCATATCCCCTATTAAAGACTGGATGTTTCTTGCTGGACACCCATCACAGGGATGTTTCGGCCTTCAGTCGCATTGCGCTCCATGCTACTTTTTCAATAAAGCTTCTTTTTATCCCTCTGATTTCTCTTTTAGTAAATGTTGCTTACATTACTCATGTCCTTACGTATTGGGGATCTTACGGTATTAAATGTGTTGATTTGGAAAGCTTTTGTACAAAGTTATATTGAAAAAACCGTCTCGTCCTTAATTTTTGCACACCAGTGTAGATTCTAGTCTTTTACTACTTAATTATTTAACGCAAAGCTCACAAAGGCTATGTTCTGAAGGAAAGGAACGTCTTCGTGGAGAAACTACAGAAAGGGATAATTGGTTCATATTTACGTTATACACAAGAGAAACCTCGAAAATATCCATGCAACTGACCCGTTGGTCTGAATTCGAATCTGAGTGCTCAGCAGCGTTCCTCCTAAACATAGGCCATTATCTTTAAACCGTTCAGTTTGTTACACAAATAAGCAATGCCTTGCTGTAGTTTGAACGATAAATTATGAATCTGATCGGATTAAAAGATAAACGTGCCAAAGTAAAATTTAAAACTGAACCCCCACTCCCCTCCCAAAAAAAGAATCCATATATGGCGCAGATTTTGAATAAAGTTCTATTGATTCGATGTTGAATAGACATAGATTCCTTTTGTTCAGAAGCAAGAATTTTTTATATTTGTATATTTTAACTGTCTGTGTAATGTTTTTATGATTAGATGGATGTAATTATCTATATTTCTTTCAGAAATATTGAAAACTCCAAAGTAATGAGCCTTTTCTCTCAGAGCTTCGTAGCCATCTTTTCTTCAGTTCTTAGGTACTTTTAATGGAGAAAGAGGATAGAAAATAAATTAATTCAACCCTATACGGCTCTCAAACAACAGCGTTACAGATTTCATTTGCATTAAAGAGAAAGAAGCAAGAATAAATTAAAACTTGTTTACTAAACTACAGCAAGTGTACATAAATAAGCGATTTTATATTCGTTTTTCATCAAGTGCACGTCTTGCTGAATAACAGCTTTAAAGAAACCGCAAGAAATATATTTTAAAAGAAATAAGTAGTATATAGTTTGTTCGAAAAGAAGAGCATGTTTTAACAAATGTATGTCACGGCTACACCTGAGTTATAAACTCAGAAATTTGCGTAGAAAAAAATTATTTAAATTATATTAAATATCCTACTTTAAAGAGTGCCTATCACCTGTCTGACGATAATGGCCTTGGATCATGAGTGAAACTTGTTCACATTCATTTAAACTACTTGCATTTCATATAACATATCTCACTTAGAATGCTTAGACTTATGCTAAAACATAGGTATTTTAACACAAAATCGAACTTTTTCTGAAATGACATGCCAATTTTTTTTCCATGTTTCGAGTCTTACGATTCAAATTATGCCAACTGCTATCTTCCTTTCACATGTCGAAATTTAGGTTCATTCCAAATAAAATTCACCCATTTTTTATGAATTATTTTTTAAATTTATATTTTTAAGTAATTTTTATAAATTTTTCTAAAAACCGTTTGAATGATAAGCTGTAAAAGTTTTACCATCGTCTTAAAGTAGATGTAGTTCTAAGCATACCTGCAAAAAATTAGAATTTTTTATCCAAAATTTCCTAAGATATGCGTGAATTTACATATCGGCCCGTTTTGAAATTTGGCATATTTGTTATAATATTATACAAATATATATATTTGTTACAAGCGATAATAAAGACAAATCTGATTTAGGCACTTTGTTGAAATTATTTGAAAATCTGAATGATGACTGCTTTCCGCTCGTGTACACTGAAAAAACGGAAATGGTGCTATAAATTAAGAAGTTCGCCTAGTGAATTATTCTTGGCGCAAACTGAGAAAATTGCGCCAAGATAAATTTTAATATTTCTCTATAAATATCTCACCAAAAATTACAAAATTTAACATCTAGGCATAATTTGAGTCGTAGAATTGAAATATAGAAAAAAAAACTAGTATGCTCTTTCAGAAAAAGTCCGATTTTCGTGTCAAATACCCATGTTAGAATAATGCTATATACAAGTGTAATGTATACCCTAAGTTGCGCTTTCGAGACATGAAAAACGCAATTTGAATGTCCTCAATCGGCCCGGTAGAACGGGAGATACAGAACAGGCCCCCTTTTTTTCTTTTTTTGCGCAGTGTACCTAAGTGGATGTAGTTTTGATTATATGTATCCATATAAACGTAAATACAAACGTTTTTATATTTCTTGCATTTTGTTATTTCTAATCTATTTATTGTTTTAGATTTAGATAACTGATCGAAGTGAATAAAAAGGAGTTTTGAAGTTCAACCATGAAATCATGTATACATAAGATTTTCTTATACTGTGTAAATATTCGACACATTTCATTAGGTTTGTTATAATGTAACATCAATCATGTTATAATATGAAAGATAACTATCTTGCGCGGAGGGAAACGACAGTGCTTACTGAACTGGAAACTTACGAAGTCTAGTGAAAATACTGTGAAAGCTTTAAACAATGTAATAAAACTTGCCTTTTAAATTCATATCTGTGCTTGACCTTTTTCCTAGAAGTTTTAAGCTTATTTTGATAATCCTTTTGACAGACAAGAAGTATATCATTTTAAAGGCCAATCTCACTTTCTTTCCTTTTTTTCCTCCTTAATGGTCTGACACTTGCTTGAAATCATTCGTCAGGAATGTACAAGCTCATCAATCACCTAGCCATCTTCTCACTGATAGAATTGCCCAGGGTGCACCGTAGGGAAAAGACCGGTAATGCATCCTCTAGTTAAGCCTCATGAGGAAGTCAAAAGTCAGCCTTCCCTAGCAGTTATACTTTCCAAAGAGACAACATTTTCATTGTACAAAATATTGACGCTAACAATCTGCAAATGGGAATAAATTTTTAAAAACTGTATTTAAATTTGGAAATTTTTTATACGCTCGCAGAAGCTTTAGAAAGCACCGGCATAATGCGGCACACCAGTTGGGAAACACCATCGAAATGTAACATGATGCTATAAATGTAAGTCCTAAAATATAGTCATTCCTAATAATAAAATTTGGAGCCTGTAATGAAAATGACTGTAGTCTGATAAAATTCGTAATCTAGGATACTTGAATAATACGTACTGCTTTAGGTATTGTAACCCATTTCTTCACATAGGTTTCATATTTTATTTCTTTACTCACTTTTCTTTATTTGTTGAGTATTTCATTTCTGTACAGAACTTGAACTTTCTTGATTGATTTAAATGACATATATTTAATACGTTTAAATTTTTCTCGACTGTTGAGTCACACCACTTAAAACCTTTTTAATCATGACCTCATTATTTCCCATTGCGTGAGCGTATTACATTCCTCTTACTTATTAACGACCGTTTACGCATGCGCAAATGAATTGCATCATGCAATACAAACAACTATGCATTATGCATGTAAATTGGATTAAACCGAAAATTTCACTTTATTGCCTCACCCATTCGTTTCTCTCAAAGATACTATGTTTCAGCATTACAGAAGTCCTTTTTCCAGAGGATTATGAAGTGGGTAATATTTGCCCCAAATATTCCAGAAGGGTGGGGCAAAGATAAGAGAGTAATGATTTGAGCCAAGAGTAAGATGTCGGCATCCAATCAAAGAACAGAACTCAGAACCCACTCTCTGGTGTGATTTGTGGGTGATGTAGCCTGTATGTCAAGGAGAAGAAGGCAGATAGCTGAGAAGACTGCTCGTTTTCCATAAAATATATAGATCAAGGAGTTAACGAAATAGTAGAAGAGTTATATCCAACGAGAGCTTTATAAATCATTTTTACAATGAGGACAAATCCTTTGTATCAAAGAACATATCTCATCTTGGTCTGATTGATGCTAAAGCATCCTATCTTGTAAAATATTCTAAGCAATTATAAAGAGCAAGCGATAAAACCCGCTGAGCAGCAATATACAATGAGTTCAAGAAAACTTTCTGCTTATTTCTTTCATTTTTTGAAACAATTAAGTAAAAGAAAAAGGGAAGCGTTTGTAGAACATAAATCTGGCACATTTTGACCAAGTTCTGATGCTATCTGAATAGTACCAGTTGTAGTTCAAAAAATACTGAAAAATACTATCTAAAGTATAATTTTTCTTCCGTTCGTTTAAATCTTGCAATGATAGAGATTCAAAAACAATCTTTAAAACTGCAGTTAACCCGTTACTGTTAACTGGGCCTTTATTAACCTCTTATCTGTTTAAAGAAATAATTGAGGAAATGTAGTGACATTGGAAAAGTTATAGCGAAAAGCAGTAACATTCTAGAATTTTATTAGTGTTTGATCTTTTGATCTTTCTCATTAGTAATGAATATTTAACTGTATTCCTATTTTGCACAATAGTGGAAAGAAAAATCTTATTCACGTGTGTTCAGAATGAAAGCCACACTAACAATTAATAGGATTAATTAAAGGATAAATGGATGATGTTTCAGAAGGAAAAACATAAAGAGCAGCGAAACCTGTATTCGATTTTTCTACTACGAAGAAATCATTCGCTGCATAGATCTGGAGAATAGTGAAAATTGCAGTGACGCTGAAGATGACGATGAAACGAAAAACGCAAATCAGTTACGCTGAAGTCTTGATCTTGGTTTATTTTGAATGTGGCAAAGTGCATCAAGGTTTTGCACTTTTAAGATGGATGCCTTCGTGGAAGACCTTTTTAACGGAAATCGGCTCTATATACGACGCATGGGGAGAAACCCTGAAAACTTCTATGCAACCAGCCGGTTAACCGGGGTTTTGATCGAGGTCGTACTACAAATACTCAGAGGTTTCACCACTCGGTCACTAAGAGGGCGTGCGCACGATGGTCCAGTCGTCTTTATTATCAAATTCCTAAAATATAAAAATCATTAACTCTGTTCACATATGTTTGAGTCATAGCCAGTCAGAGAAGGTAAAGTTGCGCATGCATGAATGTGCAGCTAATCAAAATCGTCGACTGAATGTCAGTTTGTGTTTCCTTTGTTCTGATTTATTGTTATTCCTTATTACCTTATACCAGATTATTGTAAGGTTCAACAGTTAGACAAAATCCACGTATCAATTTCCATGATGTAGCAAGATCTGTAGCTTAACACCGAAGTCCGGCTTATGCTATTTCTGCCTAACAAAGCCCTGCAGTGAACTCTATTCGATTTTTCTATTACGAAGAAATCATTCGCGGCAAAGATCTGGAGAATAGTCAAAATTGCAGCACTGAAGCCTTAAATAAAGCTCTTTAATATTTATAGCAATATCTTGCTTCTTCCCTAGATCTTCCGTTGATCCAAACGCCGCCCTAATCGGTATAATAGTTAACGACGCTGGTATCGGTATAATAGTTTATATTTCTGCGGTAAGTCTTTGTAAGTAAGTGTAACTCTTGTTAAGATTACTAAGAATGCTCCTCCTAGTATTACTGAAGTAGTTTATGGTGTTGTAGTTGTCATAAATTCCTTTAGTATTTAGTATTTTTTATCTAACCGAGTTATTTTTACAGCATATTACTACTATAAAATCTAATAAAATTTTAATTAAAAATTTGTAACAATTCTGAAAATTTCATATTGCAATTTGAAAACATTCTGCAATGGATATAAATAATATATGATTATTTTAAGCCCTTTTTTATTATGCGCATCATATAAAGACTGGTAATGTTAACAAATCCATTGCCTATAATTTTCTCAATTCGCTATGAGAGATTTACTGCTGTAAATTGAAAAGTAAATTTAAAATCTGATGCCTCGTAGAATGAGAGCAATGTTCAGAATTTGCAATTTATGGAATCCAAAGAAGTGAATAGTAATAACTGAAAAGAATGATCATCATATTAATTTATAAAATGCTTTGCTTTTTATGTGCAAATATGAAGATTTCTTTTTTCATTCGTATTGCAATAATATAACAAATCTCTTATTGTAGAAATTAGTTTTAATATAAGCAATTTGTTAATTACTTTTTGCCTAAGCTAGTCCAAAAAAGTGAACTCCGTATATATTAATTTCACAATAACGGAGGTTGAGCATTTTTTTTTAACCTAAAGGGGCAATTTGCCCAGAAGAGCTATTAATTTCGTTTTAGCATTTTGCGTTGGTTCACTATAAAATTCTGAATCACTTTTCAAATTAGTTGCCAGTAAATATTAGAAACCTGCATTATAAAGAAATTAAATAATGAAGAATCTGCATGAATGTATATATGTTTCTCGCATTGTGAAAAAACAACGGTATCTAGAGATACCAAATTTTGAATAAATTTTGAATAAAATTGCCCACTGGAATATGAGCATCTGGAAGCCCAAATTTGGAATTTGTTTTATTATCTATTTCATATTTTGCAAAACTTTAACGAATTTTTTTATTAACAAAGTGAACGATTTCAAAGCGTTCCATTAACATTAACATCGCGTGCATCTTCAAGCACGGGTATTTTTTTTCCGGAGGTTTTTTTACATTTCTTACTGGTATTATGTTGGTAGCATAGCAACGGAAAGACTTTGCAATGACTAAAGATATTTTGCGTCCAATGAATGTCTGTGTCACTTTTCAAATCACGATTTGAATCCCCATGAAAAAACGAACCTTTGGTCGTAATATAGCATCTAAAAGCTTTTAGATTTTTTTTAGTCCAAAGGGGCTTTGTCCCTGAAGGACTATTGTTTTCGTTTTGCGATTTTGCGTTTAATCACTATAAACGGCTGTGTCACTTTTCAAATTGTTTCCACCAAATGTTACCGCCTTGTATTATATTTAAAGAAATTAAATAATGAAGAATCTGGATAAATGTATGTAAATTTCTCCAAACGTAATAAAGCAACGGTACCTAAAGCCATCCAATTTTGAATAACGTACGTTTTCACCCGAATATGCGCATCTGAAAGCCCGAATTTGGAATTTGTTTTATTAGCTACTTCATATTTTGTAGAACTATAACGAATTTTTGATGAACAAACTCAAACGATTTAAAAGCGAGCAGTGGCAACACTCTACGGAGAGAAAAAAAACCTTTTTATTTAAAGCGCGCGGAACTGTGTATCAGAAATTCTAAAGACATGCTCATTTTAAAATTATTTTGCGATATTGCTGTTGAACTGAATTTTGTGGTTTAAGTGCGAAGAACACGATATTTAATAAATAAAGGTAAAACACAAAACGCTAAAAAAAAGTCCCTTTGGACGTGATTTAAAATCTGAAACCTTTCAGATTTTTTTTTTAGCTTTCAGATAAAGTGACCCCATTGACTACGGCCACTTTATTTCAGACGCTTTATTTGCAGTCAGCAATAAAAATATTCTTCCTTTCTTTAAACTAGACTGATTACTTGTTTCTTACTTTAAGATGCACATTTGAATTGATTTTGTAAATTAGCATTTTTCCCTAATTATACCCAGCTGTGCACTATGTCTTTTAATAAATTCTCAATCAAAACTCTTCTAAATACATTTTCGCCAAACAAAATAAAATGTATTTCGACACAAACTCTAGATTGCAAACTTAAAATACGCTGCTATACATCAAAATTGCTATACTCGAAACAAATAGCAGAATCATGTTTATTGCCTATATGCAGTATAATGGGAGGAAGATATGACTAAATTTGCAAGTGGTTTGGAGTAAACAGCGTGCAGAATTCGGTGCTCAGAGCTCCCACCTTTAGCAGTAACAATGTTTAATCCGGCCAGGCATTCAGTTGAATTTAGTTTGAATATTATATACAGGTACTCATTCCATGTTGCTTCAACTCTGCTCCGAGTTCATCAATCGTAGTGGTTGGCAAATGGTAGCATGTCAATCTCTCCACAACCTACAGCCATCTATTGTAACAAAGAAAGTTTTAAGTCTTTGAAAGCCATTGACACTCATAACATTTGGTCTTCAAAATTAATGTTTTTAAAAAAGTGAGTACAGCCTTGCTTTAAATAATTTTCAATTTATAAGTGAGTAATTTTAATGTTGTTTCATGATTTGTTCATATGATTTCAATGTTGTTTTTATATGCTTAAATTAAAAATTTATTTATCCATTGACAAAATTGTAAATGCAGACAGCGTCGCAAATCTTAAAAGAGTCTCATGAAAAGTCTGCGCAGGGTTGGGGGCTCGCAAGACTCAAAGCACCACGCAGGGCGCGGAGCGAAGAATCGAAAAAAGACCGGCCGTCACATCCCTACTCGCAAGGCCGAACCATGGCCGACTACAGGTTGTAGTTGGCCATGGGCCGATCCTGTAGTTGGCCATGGCCGAACCCACTTCCCTTCCAGGACAATAAAGACTGCCTCTTCCGCGGCACCAGGAACTGGGCCCGTGTATTTTTATACTCCCGGTGTCGGGGCTGCCTAAGTACAGATCTTAACTGGCAAACTAGCAACCTCCGGGGTAAGGAGAGATTCTGTTAGCAAGGGTAAATTTACCTGCCCAGTATTTGATCCCTTCCTGTTATTCCGGACATCCATCGTTTTATCATAATTCATGGCAATGTTTATAATTGTAATAATAACAGTCATTTTGTGATTATTACATATCATAAAAAATTATTACATATAATAATAAAAAATATAATTTAGGAGGATTATTTTAGGAGGATTATTATTACATAAGCATTGTTATTTTTGTAATAGTTATTATTAGGATGATGACAAGTAGTATATGATTAATATGCTATTAAGATATAA
>KK120535.1:68718-101907 GCA_000611955.2 Stegodyphus mimosarum | reverse complement strand
ATAATAAATTACTATAATAATATTACTATAATAAGATATGAATAATTATGATATTACTTTTATTAAGGTAATGATATTTTATGACATTATTTTTTTATAACAACAGTTCATAATTATTTTATAATGCTAAGTATTATTTTATTGTAATGATCCATTATTTTATGATAATAATCAACTTCTCACTTTCCCAATATAAATCATTATTACCATTCTTGAAAAATATTCATGCAAGTTTTAATGAATTCAACTGCTGCTTGAATTTCCAAGCCATCTGTAACTTTCTAATTTATAGTTCTTTCGGATTTTATTCTCTTGTATCAGGAAAAGATATTTTTGTGTGGTATAAGAATACTAACCCATTCGTATTCACGATCTGTAAAAGGTTCATAAATCGAACTCAATGTGTAACGGAGAAAAGTTTCTTTCTTCTTCTCTCACCCCCCCTTTTTTTCCCCTTCTCCAAAGCCATAAATGTTGAATTGGAGACATTAAACTTTCCGGAATTACTGATGCTTATTTCTGCCAGTGTTTCTGGATGTGAAATTAATTCTTATCTGTGCTGTTCCGTTTGCAAAAGAGACAATAACATTTGAAACCTAAGTAAAACAGCAATTACTGTTAAATATCTCAACTATACCACCCGTATTCTCTTGATGAATACTTTTTGTAGAAGAATTTAAACAAACGTTTAGGCATTTAAAATTTATAAATGCTATTCATGCAAAACGAAATCCTTTTGATAGTTTTTGTTCTCTCTGGTGCTATGTTTGACTCTTAAATGTTCGCTCACCACGAAAGCAGCAGAAAAAATTCAGATGATTAACACACTTTTTAAGCATTATTAGCTGTTCTTTAAAATAAGTCATAAGTCGACGAATTGCTGATACAAATAAATAATTAAAATCTGAAATGTTTCAGATTTTAAATTACGTCCAAAGGGTTTTTTTTTTACATTTTGTGTTACCTTTATTTATTAAATATCATGTTCTTCGCGCTTAAACCATAAAATTCAGTTCAACAGCAATATTGCAAAATAATTTTAAACTGTCATATCTTTAGAATTTCCTATACACAGTCTCACGCGCTGGAAATAAAAATGTTTTTTCTGTACAACGTTGCCATTGCTCGTTTTGAAATCTTTGAGTTTGTTAATCAAAAATTCATTAAAGTTTTACAAAATATGAAATCGATAACAAAACAAATTCCAAATCTCAAATTTGGGCTTCCAGATGCCTATATTCGCAGCAGGATTATGGCATTCAAAATTCGATGACTCTAGGCACCGTCCTTTTATCACAATGCGAAAAACATACATACATTTATGCACGTTCTTCATTATTTAATTTCTTTAAATACAATACAGGGCTGTAATATTTGGTAGCAACAGTTTGAAAAGTGAACCGATATTTAATGTTTCCGATGCAAAATCGCAAATCGAAAACAATAGTCCTTCAGGGACAAAACTCTTTTAGACTAATAAATAAATATAACGTATTCGAAAGATGCTTTGATGACAATACGAAAGTTTAAAATTATTTTTTTTCACACCTTCGCTTTGGAACACCAGCTCCGGTTATGAATAACTGTGAACTAGCAACTTGAAGTAATGTTTAAAAATATCTGAATAGAATATAAATAAGTCTACGGGAAAAAAATTCAATATATACAGGGTGTCCCATAAGTCTGTAAATATTTTTAAAGTTTATAAAAATTGAAGGAATTGGTAAAATTGAACATGGTTTGCAAAAAAACTTATTTTCGTGAAGGAGGATTTTTTTTGAGGGGGGTACAGAAAAACAGCAGTTTAAATTTTCGTCGATAGAGGGCGCTATCTGAGAACAAATCACATATTTCAAGGAAGGTTATATGTGCATGCAGGCAAATATTTACAAGCATGCCACTCTTATTCTATATGTCCGGCATCACCACAAATTATAGTCTGCAAGCGAATTACAACACCGTTAACTACAGCATATAGCATATCCGAATGTATATAAGAGATTTGATGAGAAATGGCGTCCTTTAGCTGCACCAAAGGAAATGGGTTATTGCGATATACTCTGGATTTGACATAACCCCAAAGTCAAAAATCAAGTAGTGCTAAGTCCGGCGAGCGAGGGGGGCCACTCATTTCTACGATGATGGCTAATTTACATCTTCACTCCGGTTGTGAGGTGCCTATCTTGGATGAATGTCACTGTGTCAAGGATATTATGTTCCGGTAAGTGCGGTATGACTTTCGTTAAACGCGATGAATGTAGAGGTTTCTCAGTAGCCCTCCTCTGGGTTCTCCTTCGCCCAGATTCTACAGTTATGGGTGTTGACTGTTCCATGCAATGAAAAATGAGCCTCATCTGTCTATAAGATATTGAGAAGCCATTGTGGACTGCCATCGATTTTCGACAAAACCCAATTTGTAAAGAATTCATACCGCTTAGCTTTGTCACTTAATAACAGCTGATGGACTGATTGCAGCTTGTAGAGGTATAATTTTAAAACATCGTGAAGGATGCGGAATACCAATATCTTCGGTATACCATTTTTCCGTGCTACATCTTGTACGCTACTTACTCTTTGATTTTTCTCTTAGAGTGTCAATCTGCGAAGTCACATCGTTGTACGGACTTCTGATAAACTTGATGCGTCATTACGAAGGTGATGACAAAAACTTTCTGTTTCTTCGAAACATCGGGCCAGGGAATGAGTGGACTTAAACCTCTCTTCCATTCCTTCTGTGTCCGAAGCCTTCGTAAAGCTTCAGTCGGTGATTCTTGGCTGAAGTAAAACAACTACAGCACTAATAACGCTTTATCCACTAATGTCAGCATGACAATTAAATCTTTATTCACGAGCTAGTAGCAGAAAAAACCAGAACTCATATGTTAATCGTAAAATATGCAATTTATTGGACTCTGATTTTCATATTTCTGATTACTGCGTCTGTGCGGCGCCCTCTGTCGACGATAATTTTAACTATTTTTTTCTTTACCCAAAAACATCTGCCTTCATGTCTTTTGCACAAACCGCGTTCAATTCTACTAATTCCTTCAATTTTATGACTTTGTAAAATATTTACAGACTTATGGGACACCCCATGCGTGCGTGCGTACGAGCGAGCGAAATATGAAATAAAATTACTAAAAATTATTAAGCTACTAATTTGGAACCAACAATAGACAACAAGCTTTTTAAATTTCTCATTTTCATGTAAAGCACAACCACTTCAACGCATTTGCAATTTTCCTGTATCCGCATTCCGCATTGCTCTACTGTTTTTCCCAATCGCTGCTCAGGATTAAAACAGAGTTTCCAAGCTTATAAATAGTATCACAACTGACTACATATTGTCTTTCGCCACTTCGGCTTTTTCTGCTGGCAACATGTCGATTAGCCTCTTATCCGTGATTTAAAATGTGATTACGTATCTAAAATTGTGGGGCGCGTTTAGCACCTCTAATGTTCTACCAATTAGGAGGTTATGTGCAAAGAAATTCGTCATCCAAAAGCAGATTATACTTAACTACCAAGCTGATCGTGCTTCTTCCAAAATTCTATCCGGTCATCTACAAAATCTACGCAGTTTACAGTTTAGATAGTAGAAAAGGAAGCTTAGCTAAGAGACTTTCCTAGCCAGAGCAAGCAGGCGAAAAAGAGAGGCGTATTAACTACAGTTGTATTTAGATTCTTACTCCTGAACAGCAACTAGGCCAAAGTTTACAGTAATGCGGATACTGCAGGGAAGTTGAAGACGCCTTGAAGAGGTTGTGCTTTAATTGAAAATAAGTAATTTAAAAGTCTATTGACTCCAACTAATTTAATACTTTCGTTAGCAATTTTGTTTCATATTTTATATTTTGCATCAATTTTCTCTAACATGATTAAAAAATGAAGAGTGCATTCTCTAATCGAGCTGTTATCTAATATCAAGTTATCTACAACAAAATAATCATCACGTATATAAGTTAAACATTTCAGTATGCTCACTACATCTCGGATCACGTACCACAATTCTTCTGAGTAAGTAAACAGACGCAAACACTTCAACGTCCTCGCACTAGAAAGAACGTAAGTTAATTAATTCATATTCTGGCCTTTTATGAATATTATGTACATTTAAAATTGTACATTTTCTTGTACCTTGTTTTATAAATATCTTTCATTTATTCAACTTCTATTTTCATTAAATTTATAAATATCTTTCTTCAACTTCTATTCTTATTAATTTTGCAAAAATTGCATTGTTTATTATGCTTTTTAGAATTGCTTTGTATTAACATGCATGAAAGCGAAGGTGTCGGATAACACTTTACTTAAATAAAAGAAGGAAAAAAGTTTTTATTACTGCTTATTTTAGTAAAAACGTTTTTTACTACTACTACTCAATTTGGCAATAATAGCTCAAGATTTCTAAGAATTTAATTAACTTCACAGAACTGCAACATTCATATTGCATTCATAATTAATTCTTTATAGTCATTCACTTTAATTCATCTCGCTTTCATCTCACTAATTGAATTAAACCGAACTTACAAGTTTGGTTTAAACTAAATTTGCCAATTTGGCATCATAATTTTTATCTGAGTAAAATACGAAACACGTTCGCGTTTATCAATTATTGTTAATGTTGAACAGGGGCTGGTTTGTTCCCCTTGAAAAGTCAACGAATTTCCGATCAATAACGATAATTACTTAACTTATTGAATATTTTTCATGATTAATTAATTAATTATCAATTACAAAGTTTTCATTTATGTTTTTCAAGATTCAAATTCAAGTTTCTTTCTTTTTTAAAAAAATTTTTCGGAAGTCTATTTTCAACGTTTCTGGATTACTTCATTGTAAAATTAAAATTTTTCGGAAGTCTATTTTCAACGTTTCTGGATTACTTCATTGAGATACTTCTACTAACTTTATATTGGGATATATATATATATATATGTATATGTATATGGTCAGTATTATAGTATTCAGTATTCAATATATTTAAGTAAAACATCCTTGTATTCTTTTCAACTAATTATGTTCTAATGATGTTCTAATTTACACCTACATGCAGAGCCGGATTAAGACATATTAGAGGTGATTTTTGGTGCTCCCACGTTAATTTGTACATTAAATTATACCTCTTTTTTTTTAATTCCTTCCCTGTCTGTCTTGATTTACCTGCATCATATAATCCAGGCTAAAACCGGTAATGGAAAATTTTTGTTGTGCTCCCTTTCTTGAGCTCCTTAAAAACCTTTTCGGTGGTGCTCCTGTTTCTTGATGCCGTATATGCCGTGCTTATTTGTCTTAATGGTTAATACAGCTCTGCCTACATGTTAACAGGTGACTCACTTATAAAGTGAGGGAAGTGACAAAATCTAAGTATATATCAGAGGTCAGCATTCAGGAATACATTCATAACAAAGAAAAAATTATTTATGTTTTCCTAAAACTTTCCTTAAGCCGTGAAATTATTTAAATGCGGGAAACATCGGGTAAGGAAATTGTTGACAAAAATATCGAGAGATGGCGCCACCTTTTTGCTTACAATTGCGGTTCTTGCATTTGTGAAACTCGAGGACCGCCTTTTGAGCAATTATTTCTTTCTTAAAAATATTCAATCGTAAAATACGGTTGCTTGATACTAATCACTCAGTCCTTGCGCAGTTTAGTATATGTATAATGTTGTAAGTACATTAAGAAAGGAAAACTTGAATTAACGCGCAACGCATTGCAAATTTTAATATTGTTTGAAATTTATTGTTGTTTTAAGAGCGAAATATACAATCAGAGAAAATGTTTTATGATTTGTTGTCTTAACAGGTCTTTTATTATAATAAATTCACGCAGAATGTTGGTAACGTTTCTTAAACTAAACTTACAAAATACAGATTTCAATTAATTAAAAAAATTAATAAAAATTAAGAGGTTAATAACATAAAGCATTATTGGCAGTTTTTATTAGATTTCCTAAAATTGTAAGTACTATTTTTACTATGTAAACCATAATGATACTTCAAAAACATCAGCGTTTGGTTCGATGCTGGAAAGTTACGATCCACTTCTATGTTAAGTTTACTCTGAGCTTTGATTTTACATAAAGTAATACAGAAAAGATCTGGTCACGCAAGTAAATTGTGTGTAGAATAATCCTATCTAAGACTTAACAAAAATTTTTTTAATTCCATATTTTTCAATTGGAGTTTTAAACACATTATCACGCGATAACTCAATAAGACTATCTTCTTCAGATACAGATAAACGTTTAACATCACTTGCCTGTATATTGAATAGATCTTTAGTCTAGTTGTTACCAAAATCAGGACAACAGAAATATTTCCTAAAGCTCATTTTTAAGGTTCTAAATTTTCAACTAAAATCTGCCATTCTTCGTCTTAAAGCTTTTAATTCAATGTTTCTGTAAAATCGTTAAGTGTTGGAAATGATTCATATATGCAGGTGTTAGTTCGTTTTGACCACAAAACAAATTTCTTTATAATAACTTTTATTTTACCCTTAAGTTAAACCTATTTACAGCTGCACCTTTGTAGGCTTACTCAGTTCATTTAAATTGGTAAAAATATCAATAAAGCTTAACTAACCACGAAAAATCGTAAAAAAAAATTATTTCAGCTGAAACCGTTTATCCATTAAAAAAACAGTTGTATTTTATCGCTAAGCTCAATAAAGGCGATTCCCGCGGCAACCATCAACAGCCCTCCGCATATACAGTAAAAGCTGTATACAGGGTGTCCCAAAACGACCGCATAAACTCTGCACAGCTAGATTCTTCGTTGGGAGTACATAAAAACTGCCCAAAGAAGCGTTCCTTTACGATCCATAGTTTACAAGAAAAATACGAAAAACAAAGTATGACGTCACTGCCGGTGCAAGAAAAAAACACTTTATTGGACATATCAACAACAGTATTGGCATATCTTTCCAGACGATAATGTTTAAAACGTTCGCCGCACATTCTGGAACTGATGTATTGAGACGTAGTGACAACACCAATGGACTTACTTAGTTGCTCGTCTGCATGCTGCTTGTACTTCGGTGGAATCCGCGATGCTGCAACGTGTGATGACAGCCATTCCACGGCGTGCTCAAGCCTGCCTCGACATGCACGGCGGACACTTTGAACATCTGCTTTAAATTGTGCATATACTGCTGTTGATATTCAATAAGGTGTTTTTTCTTGCACCGGTAGTGACGTCATACTTTGTTTTTCGTATTTTTCTTATAAACTATGGATCGTATAGGAACGCTTCTTTGGGCAGTTGTTATGTACTCCCAACGAGGAAGATAGCCGTGCAGAGTTTATGCGGTCGTTTTGGGACACCCTGTATATTGACTTCCCATTTCCTCGCATAGAGCTTTAAAAATTCGGGAATTCAGTACTCCAGCCTTGAAAATATTTTGTAGCAACTGTATTTTATACCATGAATGTCAAAAATGTAGCAGGATTTTGAAATTCTATTTAATACGTGTACTCCAATACTTTACTTCTTGGGCAAGCTGTGTTTTGTATCCAAAACAAATCTTACATGTTGTGATGCAATTTGATACAAAAAGACAGATTAAAGCCGATTTATGTGTTGCTTTTATTTATTTTAATTTAGCGGCAAAAATCTTTTTTTTATTTTATATATACTTGTATATCATTGTATATTCAAAAAAGATGAAGAAATAAACGTCAGAATTATTAAAATTGAAATTCTTTTTAATCGAATTTTATTATATTTGATAATGAAGATTTAGTTTTATAAGAGATATAATTTTTATTTAAGAAGTAAAGTGAAGTATTAGCATGATCTGCTATGATTTTTTAGTTTTCTGAAATTTTTAATGAAAAGCTGTGCATGAAGGTGTTAGATTATAATGTGAGATTTGCAGATAATAAGTTTTTTTTTTAATTTTTGTTCCCTTTTTATGTCATTTCACTTTTCTGCATCCTGATTCTCAGCGTCGTTAAAAGTCCTGTCTCATTTGTCGAGTTCGTAAATTCTGCAAAACTTCTCTGACAATACATTTTTAGGCTTGCAATTTTTGGATAGCGTATTTATATGTAAGTGTAAGCCCAAACGCAAAATATCCGAAACGTTCGGCTTTATAACCTAGGAGTCGGGTAGCTTATTTTCAGTCGTATTTTCGTTGTAACGACGGGCATATGAACTATGAAAAACAATGACTGTTTACAAATATGTTTACACAAAAATAGAGGATTTACTTTTCAAACATACGTAGTTGATCGAAAAACTATGATTATCACTTGCATAAGCGGGTATCACATGTTAAATCACGTGACAGAAGGCCGGAAACTGTGTGACCTGATTTTAATATCTTTAAGATATCTCTAAGTCAGGGGTACTAACCTGGGATGCGTGAGTGACATTTAACGTGACTTTCAGAAATGTCCTCAAAACTCTGTGATATGAAGCCCAAAAATAGAAATTTATTTTATCTCCGTAAATTATGAATACAAATATTGAAGAAGAATTTCTACCTTTGTGATATTTATTCTTTGTTCATAAACTGAAGGGAAATGCTATTATAAATATGCAATTAGAAAAATAAAATAATTTATTATTAAGTAAAAGAAAATGCGCTTTACACTCAAAAAGAAGAAGCATGACTTTCTATAGTAATGCAATCACTGTAATTAAAAGAAGAAATAATTTCAAAGACATTGAAAAACATAAATTTTTATTTAAAAAACTCATATTATTTAGTAACGAATCATCAAATAACTAAGAAAATTTCAAAATGAAATTACTCTTATATACTTACTTTTACTTTTAAGAAAAAACATAAACAATAACAGACATCTACCTCTTTTTTTCCCCCTTCAGATAACGACTTCTATTTAATGCGACGTATAGTGGCCAGTGACCCTGACTGCTGTAGCCGTAAGTCCAGGTTCGAATCTCCCACAGAAAGTATCAATTTAACTGTCAGATGGAGTTACGACAATATTAACTTCCATGAAGGAAACGGTGGCTACCTGTTAGATGCTTCCATAATCCTGCCACTTGTAGTGGCGCAAGGATAAATAAAGCGCCCGGCCATTAAAAGAAAAAAAAAGAAAAAGAAAAACTCCTATTTAGTGCATATCTTAAAGATATACCTGTACTCTATTTATATATCGATCTCTGTGAAATCTCCTCTTTATTAATGGGCATTTTATTTCCATAAGCTTTTTTTTTTTTGGTTAATTTAATGTTTCACAACTAATGGTGTTTTTCGGATATAGTTAAAACTTACCAGAAATATATAAAAAAAATTATTTTTCCCGATCATTTTAAAAATCCATTTGTTGAGCTAATGTTTAATACTGTAAATATTCCAACCATTAGAAAAATAATGTACGCTGATTGATATACACCCTTGTGCAAAATTAAGGTAATTGCAAATTATGTCTATTTTTACAAAATGTATTTAACCAAAGGTACTAATTACGCAACCTAAGAATTATGCAAATATTCAGAGTGGAATACGCAAGAGTACACCTGCGTCTCTGCGAAGCTAAAATATTAAATCTTTCTAAATATATATAACCAATAGAAAATTGAATATTTTATTAATTTTTTTAAATTCAGCGTCTGAAAAAAATGAAGATAACAGTTAGTAAAATGAAGGTAACAATTGGTAAAACGAACACTGCCAAAATGTCGGCCAATCGGGATAGTGATTAATAACTCTGATTGCTGTACCGTAGAATCCAGGTTCGAATCTGGGAGAAGGCATGAATGTTTGTAAATGCATAGTGTCTGTGCGGAATGGAGGCACTCTAAATATGCGGCGAGTCGAAAGTCCTCTCAACAGGTTGGCGGTAGGGGTACAGAGGAGGAGATCCTCGAACCCGTACCTCAGGGGTGCTCTGTGTCAAAATTAGGGACGGAACTGAGCTAAAGCCCTACTGACACCTATATCATGCTCAAGGCTCTTGCCAACTACAGGCGCATTTGACTCCTTGCCACAATGAATGTCGTGGGGTTGTGCTGACCATTTTCAGACAAGAGAGATTAGTAACTCTGTTATAATTTGTTTCTTTCATATCAATGTACACAATTATTTTACAACAGAACTTTCCTTTTCCAACAGATCTGTCAGATCATGGACTGAGATGAAACATGCCCCCTCCCATTTCATTTCAGAAACATTCCTTGTTATCTCATATTATGAATTATATTATAATTGAAAATAATTAATAATATGCCCCAAAATATTTCCCATGTATTCCCTATTTTAATATTAATTCCTTTATTCGTGTACTTTGAGCATATTTTAGATGTTTATTTAAAGATTATTTAATATTCAAACATGCAATCTCCGCAATACCTGAGAAGATACGGCTTCATAATGGAGCCAACAACTTTATTCAAGTTCAGAAGATGTATAAATAAGAGAGATATATAACTCAGGTTGCTGTTGCGACTCAGGTTGCTGGTGCAACGATCAGGATAACATGACTGACCTGTAGTGCCCATTGAAAGGTGAAGTAGGCGGAACAACAATAAATAAATAAATAAATATAACCGACATTTTAACTTAAGATGACTTGCACACATTGCTTTAAACAGTTTTCTCATTGTGCCCATTGCTTTACACAATTTTATCTCCCTACATTTAGTTTTTTAAAATGTTATTCATATTTTAGTCAAATATTTTATTTTTGAAATCGCAAGATTCAAATATCATAAGATAAAAAAGTTTAAAATTAAAAAAAAAAGAATACTATATGCAAAAATTTGTTTTTCCTTCTTAATGGCTTGCTCTTTTTCTTCACGCATTCTGCAAGTATATTAAAAAGCATCCAACTTTTCTAAACATCTTGGTATTTCTGACATTCATTTTAAATAAAGTTATCGCCTTCCATTTCATAAGCGCCCACAAACGGCCGAACGGCAAAGTCGCTGAACACAGGTAGTTCACTCCAGGGTTTGTATCCCGGCGAACGGGCTAGTTGCATGGGCGTTTTCGGGGTTTTTCTCATGTGCAACGTGCTACCAGCTGGTTTCCCTTATAAAGTTCCTTACAAAGACATCCCTCCTTTTAAGTAGATAGCCCTGCTTTGCCGTAATAATCCAGTTCAATCCGTTTCATCAGTATTTATTCAGAGCCTTTATCAGTCTTTAGAGACTAGGCATTTTGAAGGCATGAAATGAAAGGAAAATCTGGTTTCATCAAGAGAGAAAACGTCTTTAGATGACATCCATATACATCACTGGATAAATTCCTGAATCTTCAAATAATTCGACTAAGAAATCATGGGATTCTCCGTTTGTGATACGATATGATGTTCTGTGACGTAATTTAAATTTATACCCAAACATATAGTCAAAAACCAGTCGCTCTTCGCGTTAATCTGCAGTGATATCGTTTTTGTCTTTTCCGTCAGCACAAGCTCACTTGATGGTATTTGCTGATGTTACATGTCCAAGTGTTTTCTCTTTGAACACCCAAATTTCTTGAAGCATTCTTAAAGTATATTCAAAAGCATCCAGCTTTTCGAAACATCTTAGTATTTCTAACAGCCAAATTCCTCTTCAAATTTTTGCTTCTTTTTCTCCCTAATTTTCTTCTTTCCTTCTACATTTATTTTCAGTGCTCACACAAGAAAATTAATATTTTCCGATTGATACAATTCCAAAAATTTTGCATTCTTGTCAAATTTTTTAAAATATCAATTACATCAGTTTCAGCTGAAGACAGGTTTTCATTTTCGAGGCATTTTAACTATAAATAAAGTTTAAAGCAAAGTCCAAAGGATAAATACGAGTATTTGAATTAAAAGATTTTGCTAAATGACAAAAAAAAAATAAATAAAACACTCCAACAGCGCTTATTCTGTACCACCGAGTGGCCCGATTCTTATATAGAGTGCAAACAATCTAAATCATATTTTTTAGAGTTTTAAGACTAATAATTTCCATATTTAAGAACATGCTTTTGTGAATTCGACTATTTGCCTAAAATATTTTCCAGATTAGAAATGTCCCAGAATTATTCCAACGCCCTGTTTGTTTCAAGGCATTGTGGAAATAAACACCAAACGAATTTTCTCAGCTTTAGACAATTCGATTTAAATGAAATTAGCAAAGTAGCAGACGATAGCATGGCGAAGGTAAAAACTTTCTCTTACAAATATTAAAAAAAGGAAGAGAAAAAGAAATTTATAAAAAAAATGTTAAAAATTTTAATAATATCATCTATAATTTAAAAAAATAGATTTTCATATAGTAGTATTAATAAATATTTATTACGCATCATTGAGGGGAAAAATTCCATATAATTAATTCTCCGTAAAAACTTATTTGAAATTTAAGGTTAAAAATAGCTGTGGCAATTCACCGTAACCCAATGCATAGACCACATTTGGCCTTATAAAGCTCAAAAAAAAAAGATGCCAAATTTCAAAACGCTCCAATATGTAAATTCATGTATATCTTAGAAAATTTTAATAAAAAAGTCTAATTTTTTGCAGATGTGCCTAGAAATACATCTACTTTAAGAAGATGTTAAGAAATTCATAGGTTATAATTCAAATTTTTTTTTCGAAAAATATATAAAAATTACTTAAAAACAGAAATTTTAAAAATAAATCATAAAAAGTGAGTGAATTTTATTTCTAATGAACCTAGATTTCGAATCCTAAAAGAAGGAATCCAGTAAGTTTAATAAAAAAACAGATATTGATACATATATACCAAATTCAATTAACTTTGAGGAGCTAAAATTTTGAGAGCTAATATTTTGAAACCTACTCGTGCGATTTTTACAAAATTTGGTAGTCTGGCATAATTTAAGTCGTAGAATCGAAATATGTAAAAAACTTGGTATATTATTTAAGAAAAAGTCCGATTTTGTGTCAAAATACCTATGTCAGAATAATGCTATATATAAATCTAATATATATCCTAAGTTGCGCTTTCGCGACATGAGAAATGCAAGTTGAATTTCGTCAATCGGCCCAGTAGAATGCGAGAAATAGAACTGTCACTTTTTTTTAGTCCAAAGGGATTTAGTCCCGAAGGACTATTACTTTCGTTTTGCGATTTTGCGTCGGAAACACAAAAACGGCGTATCACTTTTCAAATTGTTGCCACTAAATGTTATCGCTCTGCATTAAATTTTAAAAAATGAAAAATCTGCATAAATGTATGCATGTTATTATTTTTTTTTTTTTTTGACGTAGCTTTCTCTTCAAAAATCGTCTGCGTGCGTTGCACGGGAAAATAAAAAGGAATTTTAATTACAGTTCTAAATAAATAGCCAAATAAATGTGAAATTCGTAACAATATTCTCTAAAACTTTAACGAATTTTTCATTAACAAACTCAAAGATTTCAAAGCCAGCAATACCAACGTTGTACAGAAAAACATTTTTATCTCCAGCGCGTGAGAGCGTGTACCGAAATTTCTAAAGATAGGCTCAATTTAAAATTATTTTGCGATATTGCTGTTGAACTGAATTTTATGGTTTAAGTGCGAAGAACATGGTATTTAACAAATAAAGGTAACACACAAAATGTTAAATAAACTTCCCTTTGGACGTAATTTAAAATCTGAAACATTTCAGATTTTTTTTTTTTTTCCGCAGTGCACATTTATCTGTTACTCATCATATGGTTTTACTAAAGCGCCCGTGTTTGGCATGATACATTCATCTGTTCTTTTTAAACTCAAGGAAAGTGCCTATTAAATCTTATATTTTCAACTCGCAGCAAGTGTACTCGTTTGATAGAGAACCACGTTTTATACCACTGCATATCACTCTCAACTACCTCCAAAAATTCAAAACAACAGCAATTTTAAAATTGGCCTATAATGAATTAGAAGAAAAGGGAGAATACTTTTCAAATATAAATACAGTGTTTTAAAATTTTGTCTAAATATATGTCATGCTTAAATTTCAGAGATATTAGAGAATTTTTCTAATCAAATGAAACAAACTATGTGTAAATTTTCAGCACGACCAATGGCACATTTTGATTTGAAAGATCTAAACTGCATTATGATATTAGAATGTAACATATTAATATACTAAAATAATTTAAAGATAAAGAACTAAGTAAATACCTTAGGGTGTTTAAAAATGCTGTGGTTCAAAAGCATAGAAATAACAATTCTTTGTTAAAGATTCAAATTTAATTCGCTTAAGTGTGAAATTCAGTCTTGATTTGTCAAGAATATTAGTATGAAATTACATGAAATTTTACACCTAGTATCTGCCAGTTTTTTTCAAAGGCTTGCTTAAAAATTTAACTCTTGACAGTAAACAAAATACACTGTCTTATACTACTTCAACTAACACAAGTAAACTGATGTTTCAGTAGACAATGAGTTTTGTAATTTTCAGGCTCTTTGATTAAAAATAGAAATTATAGATAATTTAAATTATTATACCAGTCACATTTTATGGTTAACATTATTTTCTGCTTACTTAGAGATATGCGTTAAAATGTATTTGTACAGGAAGTTTTATGCATTAAATTAGTGCTTACGATATATAGCTATTTTATACATTTCGATAAATCGGATTAAAAGTAATATGAGTAAATTCCTCCAGAAACAGAATACAAATCTTAGTTATGATAACAATGGCATCTTAGTCTACGATATAAAATATTTTAAAATATCTACATTTGTAGAGTTATTAAGATATATCGATGCAGGAACGTGAAAAGTGTGCAATGCCCTCACCGATATTAGAGATTCACACCTCCCGAATACCCATCGAGTGTGCTTCCAGTTGTACCACGAAGGCGTGGGGAAAGAAGGAAAATGTACCTTATATATCTCACTTTAAAAGGTGACTGGAGATTACGGGATCCATTCACAAAAGCCTGGCGATAATGAATTACCGTCCACCACCTTTTTAGTTCGGACGCCACTGTAGAGTCATTTAGAAAATTTTAGAAGCAAGAAAATCGAAGAAATGCACAATATTGCCGAGATTCAAACTCCGGTCCTCTCGAAAACGCTTTCGAGCATGCTTCCAGTTACGACACGAAGGCGTGCAGAAAGAAGGGAGAAAATACCTCATAACCTATAGGAATAAAGAACTATAAGTAACATCCCTGTTTAAATCTCCGCATTTCTTCTTAGATTCTGTATATTACTTGCTTACTTACTTACCACTAATTGAGTTACTGTACCGCCTGTTATATAACAATCAGCATTTTTACTCAATTGGTGAAGCATTCTGTTGTGACTAAATCCAGTCAAAAATCTCTTTGGAATATTAAAATTTTTAGTGGAATTTATATTATTAAAGTTACATTGAAAGATGGGTCTTTTTGACCCGTGGTTATTAAAGAAACCCTGTCAAGATTTTGACTGAGCTGGATGAGGATTTTAGCAATATTTTGTGAATTGTGATTCTGAGTTTATAGAGAACATTTACTCTAGAAGTTATTGGTAACTTGGATATAAGAAGTTATTCAGATGCATTATACTGAATAATATCAACCGGGTCTATTAATGTACATCATATGTGCTGTTCACATATTTGCAGAGCTCCTGTATAATATTTGCTTGTTACAGTCATACTAGTCACTTGTATTATTCACTTATTTATAGTTAGCTTACAATTCACTTATGTGAAGTCTGCCTGATATCTGAAGGTGACGCTGAGAAATAGAAATCAGTGTGTAGAGTTGAAAATTTATGTGTTCATTGAAAAGCATGTGCGGTACACTTATATACAGAGCACCATCTTATATCTGCTGGCATTTTGTACCGGATACTGGTACAGAACATTTAAAAATGGGACTAAAAAATATTAAGTTCATTATGACACCACTCAGCTGCTAGATCTGTCCTGAGAGCAATTTTTTTAATTCTAGATTGCTTTTAGATTTTCATAGTTCATCGCTAATAATCTATGAAAATTTGAAGTTTGTTTCGTAGTAGTTTACTTTCTTAGAGTTTTTTCAGCCACACCTGGACATTTTCAGCTGTATACGGCCGGAAATGTAAATCTTTGGTGATTTCTCACTCGAACATGCAATGGTCGATGGTACCTGTTGAGCCGCATATGCATGAATCTGTGTGGTGCAATCCGAACGAAACAGATGGGCTGCAAAAGGGCTATGCGCTGTTAGGGAATATGTCATTGCTCTGTTTGTAGTGATAATTCCCTTGAGGGCACCTGGAGGAAGTTAAAAATCCTCCTGCCTATTTGAGGTAATTAGATATACTAATGTAATACTAAATGTATTTTTCGTCTGATGAACTAATGTATGTTCGAATATATGTATGTTACATTAATCTGCCAGAATCTAACTTTTGTTAATCGATTAAGTTCATTGCAATAATTGTATAGTGTTATTGTAATTGTATATTCAATACGAACGTCTAGAATTAATGTAAAGTATCTCTGTAAGTGTCTTGCTAGGTAGCTTCTGATGCGGGGCAACCGGACGGCTAGCGGGTACAGTAGTGCGGCGGAGCAATATCTGTAAAATTCATTGACGAAGCTCTGGTGCTCCGTCCACTTTTCCCTGTCCCTGCCTATTTGCTGAAGACACAGCACTCCACCAAACAGGCAGTCCAGTCTCTATACCGTGGCCATTTAGCATTGATATGCAAGCTGAGGAAACCGCACGATGGCAACATCAATGGGACCATGCACAATAACGAAGATGAACGTATGAACTCCTCCCTTGAGGTAGATGAAAACATCACTTTTTCATCCTACTTCTTTTCCTAGTACATCTTGGGCCACGCCCATTTCCACTCTACTTCTACAATAGGCACAAAGCCTCTTCTGACAGATGTATTTGCGGAAGCAGCGGGGACCCAAAGCACTATACAACTTCCCAATGACGTCTGTTCAACATATCCGTCATCCAAACAACGCAGGTCTAGAATTCAGACGATTTCTAATCAAGCACCGAAAAACATTCAGTCAGATAAAGAACATAATCGACTACCTCCGCAGACAAGGACTCGATATGTGTCACATTTAATCTTTAGTCCTCATCTGTGCCATACCTTTATAACATACCGTGTAACAGAACTGATTCCAATCGAGTGCGGTGCACTGAATTGACATGAACTATCTGGACTTATAGTTCAATTACCAAGTATATCATACTGAACTTTGTATCCTAACAACTGTGTGTACCACACTGTACTGACTCGCCCTATATGGATAAACTGACGTTACGAAATTTATTGTATCTTTATATTACATCTATTTATTGTATTTATTATCACGAACTTTATTGTATCTCACCTACCTATGAACATTACCATTACCAAATGTAACAATATGCAGTGCTGTATATCCAAATGTATAATATCTGTGTGATTGAATGTAACCTTGTTTAATCCTCAATAAGTGCCCGATACGGAAAGGTAGTACACCGGGGCAATATCATTTTTGCTCATAGCTTTCATATGGTGCCCCCTGTACTTGTTCCTTTCCTGTCCTGCCTATTTGCTAGCTTACTGTCGCCGCTTCGCTTTCTTATATCAAATATGCATTGTTATAAACTTTTGAAGAGCACAAATGGAAGGGCAGATGCGTGTCTTTCTCCAGCTTAGCTATGTAGGTATCTTCCTGTTTTCGCGATTCCTATTTGCGCAGTTGTCAAACTTTTTGCTCGTTGCGCTTAATTATCAATCATCATTACATCTCCTTTGCACTGGAATTTATTTAAGGGAAACCGACAGGAAACTGATCATCCCGAAATGTAAGGAACAACAAATTTAGAGGAAATAATTTTAAGAGACACTGACGAAAAATATCCACAATCTCAGAATCTTTGTATGAATAAAGTCAATGGTGTGTTTAAATAAAAAAAGAAAAATGACGATGAGAGAGATAGTGAATTTGACAATGGACCAAAACGTTGCTTTCGACTTCATAAGGTAACTGTAATATAAATATAATACATTCTTCTGAAATTTCGCATTAAGAATAGTTACTACTCCAGGTAAAGGAATTCCTCCCCCCCCCAGCCTCAGACGGCTAATATTTAAGAAGCGCAACATCTGACCTTCAACTGAATGGGCTTGCTATATGAACATTCATCCATATTTAAATGAAAGAAACCATTGATAAATTTTTTAGTCACTGAGGCATATTGGTTTCGTTTTGTAGGAAAAAAAATAAACAATCAAATAGTTAAAATGAATAAATATTTAACTCTAGATAGAATAAAATTTCAAAGGCCAGTGAGTTGCTATGGAAAAATTGCAACAATGGATCATGAGTAATTTTTAGTAAGTCGCGAGCTTTTGATTTTTTTGTTTTTTGTTACGTAATTACATATATTTTATATAAAATTATAACAATTAGTAGTTATATTTTTACGAGCTTTGTACTTAATAGGTAATTTTAATAGAATTATAAGTAAACTTGTATTTTCTGTGTAACGTAACGCGAGACAAATTTTAAAGAGAAAAGTATGCTGAAAAAGTAAGAATACAGGGGTAAGTGCATTTAACATTGAGTAAATGGGCATCTCAGTAATTTGGCGAGAAATCGCCATAAGTCGCCGAATTTGGCGTCCATTTGACGACATTTCGGTCTGGTCTCTGTATCACCGTAATATCTGTTGAAATCGAATAAATGCAAGTGACTGCTATGTTAGCTGTAACCGTAATCCCACACTCTTATTGCTTTCCAGTAATTTCGACAAGCAAAAAAGTACTAGAAATATTTCGGCGGCCGATTGAAAACTGTAAAAGCCCGGAGAAAGAGCATTTGCTCTCAGTTGCTTAGTGATTGTTGTTGCGAGTTGTAGTTTGACGTGAACTGAGATAAATCCGAGTTAGCTTTCTCTTTAGATGAGCTTTACATTGCGTTTTCATTCGTTGCATTGCCTTTGCATTGCGTTTTCGATGAGTTGCGAAGTAGAACGTTCTTTTAACTTTCTAGTTTAAAGTGTAACTGCTGATATGCTGGGTGATACTCTGAATACTTGTACGAATATTTCTGTGGAAAATTCCAGAATTCTGAAATATTTCTTTTGATAAAAAAAATTATTAACCTATTATCGGACTTGTGCATTCAATATATTGCGAACCCATAGGCACGAAACAATATTTATTTGTAATTAGTTTAAGCTCAAATATATGTATGTGTGTCTTCCGTTACATGAGTCACTTGATTAGATTTTGGCATTGTTTTCGGCTCGCTTTCCAAAAAGAATGGACAAATTTTCTTCCGGACCCCGTTCAATGCTTTTGGCAAGACGTCATTCTGGGTTTCTCCAATGATTCTCACAGCATCTACACTGGTGTGCAAAAATTAAGGACGAGACGGTTTTTTCAATATAACTTTGTACAAAAGCCTTCCAAATCAACACATTTAATACCGTAAGATCCCCAATACGTAAGGACATGAGTAATGTAAGCAACACTTACTAAAAGAGAAATCAGAGGGATAAAAAGAAGCTTTATTGAAAAAGTAGCATGGAGCGCAATGCGACTGAAGGCCGAAACATCCCTGTGATGGGTGTCCAGCAAGAAACATCCGGTCTTTAATAGGGGGTATGATCTCCCCTGACTGCTAGGTAGGTTTCACATCATTTGTGCATGCTGGATATGTGGTTGTTAATGAGCTGTTGAGACACTGCTGCTCGTTCCTCTTGTAGCACCAATCGCAGTTTCGGAATCGTTACTGGCGATAAGTTACGTGCTGCCACGGGTCTCCCTAGTACGTTCCGTACATGCTTGACGGGATTTAGATCCAGAGACCTTACCAACCAATCCATGTGTTCAATATCCTCACTCTCCAACAGCTCTTTGACAGTAACAGTGCGATGAGGTGGAGCGTCGTCGTCCATGAAAAGGAACTGAGGACCCATAGCCCTTGTGAAAAGATGCATGTAAGGAAGAAGAACCTCGTTACAATAGCAATCCCAGGTGACGAACCTCCTTGGGAGATATGAAGGTCGGTCCGGCTACCAAGCATTATGTCTGCTCGAACGAGAACTCCGCGACCTCCAAAACAGTCCGTTTTGATGATGTTGAAGGGGTTATTGCGTGTTCCCCGCTCTGTCCAGATGTGTATGTGTCTAGAATCGCAACTCAGACTAAATCTGCTCTCATCTGTAAAGAGTACTCGTCCCCATTCATTGTCTCTCCAATTCCGGTGTTCCCGGCACCACAGAGAACGCCTTCTCCGATGGGCAGGCGTTAGAGGTACACACCGTACAGGGCGTCGTGCAAACAGACCACCACCGTGCAGTCTTCTGGCCACGGTAAAACGCGATATCGGTCGTCCAGTCGCCTGTGTCGTGTGTCTAGCGATTTCTCCCGCTGTCTGCCGCCTGTTTCTTCTGGCCTGTAAGGCAATATACCGGTCATCTGCGGGTGTGGTTCCTCGTGGACGACCACTACTAAACCCCCGGATAGCTGTTCCTGTAGTTTGAAATTGTCTCCAAAGTCGTGAAACGATGCTGTGAGCAATTCCGAACTCTGCAGCCACACTTGTCACACTACGGCCTTCCTCCAACTTCCCAATGAATTGACCTCGGGTAAAAGCATCCAGATGTCGTCTAACAGACTGATTATTCGCCATTTCTCGCTGAGGCAGCAACTCGGTGTGATTTTAACTGCTATACGGCGTGCAATCTCTTTGCCAGAAATACTGATCTTACACCGACAACATGCTTTATACTACTCAGACACTCCCCCATTACGTCTACCTGCATATCTGCGCATGTACTACCGTACATCACCTTACTTAATCTCCTGATTGCTCTTTCTGTCCGCTCTGTCTCTTCGTTCAACTGATATGCTAATTTTTCGACTTCGTCCTTAATTTTTGCACACCAGTGTATATGCTGCATTAAGATACAGTTGCAGTCGTAGCTGGTTTAACTCTTTTTATCTGCAATAATGTTTTTATAAAATTGACGCAATTTTTTATACTATTGGCAAAACATTCTCGAAATTGAGTTACACAGCAAATTGCAAATTAGTCTTACATTTTTTTTTTCACGAGTTCGGAGAGTACAGCACTCCTCATTTCTATATAATGGAAACAGTGATCGTAATAAATTTTTAAAATGTTCGTATGAAGTACATTATAATTTTGCTACCTATCTGGGAATTCATAAAAATGGAGCTAAAAATTACTTGTCCCTTTCGCTTGGTTACGGTATATTCTTTGATCATCAAAAACCGTTTTTGCTTCTGAGCTATAATATTTCTGAAACTAAATCTTCAGAAAACGAAACCATTCTGATTTATCAAGTTATGCTTAAGTGTAGAACACAGTCGTCAAAACGGAAGATTTAAAGAATGTATAATGTTGTTATAGACAAAAGTAAGATTAAAAATACTTCATTTTTTTCATGCCCATTTCGTGACACTGGTTAAGGACTTGTCTCATTCGGAACGCATGCAGAAAAAAATATTCATTTCTTGTTCATGTTCTGCATGATCAGGTTATGAGGTTCAACTCTTTAAATCTGAAGTTCTAACTCCGAACCCCACGAACACTTAACAAGCGAATAATCGCTTAAGTGTGAACAGAACACGTGAGACTTGAGAAGGGTTTAAAACACTTTATTATTCAGTATAATTACAATCGGTTCCGGCTTGGAACTTTACAATAAAGCCGCCACTCGGGCTTGAACTTAAATACTTCTAATTTGAACTAAAATTAACTAAAACTCTTAAGAAATATAGAAGCTATCAGAATCTAACTAGTTGGCCCCTAAATATTAATTAAATCGGCGAAGCCTAGCAAGGGCCTAAGATATGGCCGAGCGTAATAACAGCTAAGAGAGATGTAGCCAGAAGGCAAACGCGCGCTAGTCAGGAAATCAGACTCTCTCTCTTGAATTCGGTAAAGTCACGACTTAAATAGTACTCATTCTCATTTGCATTATCTGCGTTTCTGAATTCACATTCTGGCAGGAAAATTGTAAGTTGAAATTAGAATAAGATAGGAAAGATAAAAAACTTAAAATAACTGTTAATTAACATAAGGTAAACCTCACAAGGTGCTTTCCTTTTGTCGAAAATCTGACATTTTCTCTATTCCATTTTACATTTTACTACTATTGTTTTGGCTTTGGAAGAAGTTTTTTTGTTGGATATTGCATACTTCTCCTGTTAGTCTGGAACTGTTCTAGTAATTAACATCATAAACTAGTGTGAATGAAATCTGTAGTTGTACAGGAATTATCTTGAATGTTTTCTTAGCCTGAAATGAAGGTTTATCCCGTGTGCATAATAGAGCAATTTTGCCTCAGCGTGAATGCATTTTTTTTTATTAATCTTCACATGCTTTGCCGTTATTATCAGTTAAATTCAGTCTGCTCTTATCTTTTCTCCAATTTGTGAAATATTCCTGTCTGAATACCTGCATTTGAAAATTTAGCTGATTTTAAAGTACTTGTGTATTGTGATCATTAGTCTGAGGAAATGAGGAACACTGACATCGATTGGTTCCAACCATTCGTGCTAAATTCTCTTCCTCTTAAGAATGCAGAAATAAAAATGTAATTCGTATTTTATCAAATAAATGTAGTTTATTCATTTGTTGTGTGCGATGGTCAGTATAAATAAAATGTCTTAATGTAGTTTCGAAGAACTGTTTGGCTCAAGAATTTAATTAAAATGATGCTTCATTGAAAATGTGTCCTTACTTAGATTAAATAATACTAAAATGAGTTAAAAGTTCATTTAAGTTGTCCTATTATGTTGGATCGTTATAAGGAGTTAGTGTCAATATTATCTGATGTATATGATATTTATGCATAAATTTATTTGCTAACTATGAGAAATTAAATGTCAATTTTCTCGAAGAGCTGCAAGAGTTTAATAAAGTAATCTCAGTTGCAATGCCCATCTTTAAATTATAATTAATTTGTTAAAACTTCTAAGTTAACTATGATGTTGGATCATTATTTTAAATTCATGTACACTGCGAAAACAAAATGGGACAATTCTATATCTCTCGTTCTACTGGGCCGATTGACGAAATTCAACTTGCGTTTTTCATGTCTCGAAAGTGCGACTTACAATATGTATTAGATTTATATATAACATTGTTCTAGCATATGTATATTGACACAAAATAGGACTTCTTCTGAAATAACATACCAATTGTTTTCCATATTTCGATTCTACAACTCAAATTATGCCTAAATATTACATTTTATAAAATTTGGTGTGAAACTTACGAATAAATTTGGAAATTTATCCTGGGACATTTTTTTCAGTTTGCGACAACAATAATTCACTCGGCGAACTTCTAAATTTACATCCTTTCATTTTTTTCATTGTATACGAGCGGAAAAAAGGTCACGTGCATCACTGTCAAATAATTTTAACAATATGCGTAAATCACATTTGACATTATTATCGCTTGTAACGAATATGCCAAATTTCAAAACACGCCAATATGTAAATTCATGTTTATCTTAGGAAATCTGGAATAAAAAACTCTAATCTTTTGTATGTGTGCCTAGATATACATCTACTTTAAGATGACGTTAAAAATTTTATAAGTTATAATACGAAACGTTTTTCGAGAAATATATAAAAAATATTTAAAAATAAATCATAAAAATCGTGCGAATTATATTTGGATTAAGCCTAAATTTCAAATTCTGGAAGACGGAATCAAGTAAATTTAATAGCAAAAAGCGATATTAATAAATATATATCAAGCTCAATTAACATTGAGGAGCTAAAATTTTGAGAGCTAATTTTTTAAAAACTACTCCTGCGATTTTTACAAAACTTGACAGTTTGCCGTAATTTGAGTCGTAGAATCGATATATGTAAAAAAATTATCATGTCGTTTCAGAAAAAGCTCAATTTTGTGTCAAAATACGTATATTAGAACAGTGCCATATATAAATCTAATACATATCCTAAGTCGCACTTTCGAGACATGAAAAACTCAATTTGAATTTTGTTAATCGGCCCAATAGAACGGGAGATATAGAACTGCCTTCCCTCCCCCGCAGTGTACATATTTCTTTTTATGCATGGTTTTATTTACTAAGTATGATAAATTAAATGTCATTATTCTCAAAAGCTGTAATAGTTCAGCATTAAATAAAATCGTGTCAATCTGAAATGCGTATCTTTAGCTTAAATTAGAATCGATGTGTTAAAAAGGTTTGAGACTAATTTAAAGAAATGGTGATTCTGTTTGAAAAGTTCCTAGCTGTTTATTCCTAGCTGGTGGAAGGGAAACAAGCTTTTAATTCCTAGATGAATATTAATTCCATGTGTATTATAGACTTTTTTGTTTGTTTGTTTTTATTTCCTCACAAATCTAGCTGTAATTCGAATTTAAAATAATATGCTATAGTGTGGATATTCTTTTCTGTAGTAAAAAATAACTCGATATCCTGTACCTTGTTATGAAAGTCAAGACTGTGATAAGTGGATTATAGCAGTGGTTAGATGCTGGGTTAAGAGTAATGCCGCACTGTTAAGAATCCGTGTGATGTTTTCGCAGAATGAAAATATTGAGTTTTAGCATACTTTAATGGTTTAAGGTAGGATGTGTACAAGAAATTCTTTTGTAAAAGTTCACAGTGACAGAATCTGTGTTAGTAATATACGTCGTACCTTTTTCTGAATAAAAGAGAGTGTTCTAAGTATATTCGAATAAATGCCTGTAGCATAAAATAACAAGAAATGAAAGAATTTTCGTACATATTTGAACTAAACTGTCTGCAAATTCACATGTCTTGGTTTAAGAAGACTTTACAGCATGAAAATTTACTATTCCTGAATTAAGATTTGATTCAGTTGAAATCAGTAAATCTTACAAAAGAAACTTGTGCATCTGTTTTTACTTTAAGGAAAGAGGAATTACAAATGTATCATGAATATGCTTTAAAAGCAGGATAAGAGTTAAATATTAGGGAAAATGTGTAAATGGAAAGTAGAAAGTCCAAAATTTACATTTACTGAACATTGTTCGGTGAATCCTTTGAACAACTGTAAGATGTGTGAAAGAAAATTCGTGATGCTTTTGCCCAGAGAGTTTGGCGAACGTTTTGAATAAAAGTAAAAGAGAATCCGTGATGTTTTGTTTAGTGTTTCAAAATGTTAGTGCAGTCATTAGTAATTAGTAAAATATGTTAGTAGAAAAATGTCTTACTATCTCCCATTAAATAAAAAGTAATAAATGTAAAAATAAATATAAAAAAGTATATATAAAAATAATAAAGTAAATATAAAAAGTGATAAATGTTTTACTTGCATATTGCAATGAAACTTCTACGTACTGGTTTAGAAAGGTTTTTTAAGATGCAGAAAATATTATCCGTGGGGGCCTGAAAACTGGTGTGATATGACTGTAAATTTCGGTTTAAATTTCAGAGGCAGAGAAATATAAATAAATTGTTGCGTTCTACGGGTTCGTGGATTTGGAGTAGTTAATGACAACACTTGATGAAGAATCAAAACACAATTCATTCGCCAGTACTGCACAGAAGAGTTCAAAAAGCACGTTCACAGGCGTCGAAAAATTACGACAAATACCTTGAAACAATCTGCAACACAGCCTTCAGGCTATAGCAACAAAGCACTAAAGTACAGCTTTCAATTCGGTCGATGGCTTTCAAACTAATCTATGACCTCAAGTCACTATTACACACTATACTAAATTCAAGATACTACTCCTCCGCGGGCAAGTAGGGTATATATAGCTTTAACCTACCTTCGAGAATTCTCAGGAAAATCGCTAAGAATGCGTTCTAAAATGTTCTCTCTCAGTCTTTAACATAGCGCCAATTTTGTCGCAAATGGGCGATTTCATGCCAAATCTGGCAACCCTTTCTTTCCCTGCCACTTTCTGGAAACCCTGGCAAGGGAAAAGTGGTAACTGAAAAAAAATGGGACAAGTAAAAATTTTGAAAGAATAAAAAATTTGCATTGGTAAGAAAAATGTAAAAAAAGGAAAATTGAAAAATTAAAATTTATTTTCGAGGAAAAAATAAATTTGCTTTTATGTAAACAAAAAATCTGATGTGTACACCACATGATTGAAAGTTTATGGAAGTTTTAGAAATCATTCGAAATTCTTTTTCGACTCCTAGCCAAAAATCTTCTAAGGACTTCATATTAAAATCAATTTTCAATCCCGAATCATTTGATAACTCGGCAAGTTCTCGTGATTTTAATGGCAAATGAGTAAAATTTTTCATATTAATTTCGAATGGTTTCACAATCCATATTAAAGCTTCGGCACTAAAATCTGAAGAGAAATATTTCTCAAGACACCGAAGATGTTCATTTATCACTGTAATTGACTCATCTTTTTGATGATCTATGGTAATTTTATTAGTAAAAACATCAATTTTTGATTTGAATATGAATATGTTGCAACTTTTTCCTTGAAGCGATAAACTTAAATCATTTAGTTTTTCAAATACGTCAGTCAAATAACATAGTTTTTGTAGCCACGACTTATTATGGAATAAATTCGCAAAAACAGATTTCTGTTCGGTTAGAAAGAGAAGAATTTCCCCTTTCAGTTTTAATAACCTTCTTAAACTGTGGCTTCTTGAAAGCCAACTTACCTCTGCATGTAATAATAAGCTTTTGTGTTCAGAACCCATATCTTTATAAATATTTTGAAAACAAACAACTCTTCACTGCACCACTTTTAATAAAGTTGACCACTTGAATACTATCTCGGAGCACAACATTTAACTCGACTCACATTTTTTTGGCCACCAAGGTCTCTCGATGTATTATGCAATGATAAATGTTGTAAGTTAGTTGCCACTTTTCTTAACATTGACTAGAAATCCAATTTTTTCACCGGCCATCACTTTAGCACCTCTGTGCAAATACCAACATAATTTTTCCATTGCAAACTTTCTTCACTGAAAAACTCGCTAACTTTTGCAAAAATGGCCTCTCCTCTTGCGAGTCTATCCAAAGGGAGACAAAACAGAAATTTCTCATGAATACATACTTCAAAAATATATCTGACATACACTAATAATTGAGCCAAGCTGGTAATATCTGTTAATCTATCAAGTTGATTCATCTAAATGGATTTCACAGTTAGGACTTATTTTGAGCCTCTTTATTAGTTGCTGATGCTGATCTTTATTAATTTTCTATGAAACAGTATCGTTTGATAATGGAATTTTACAGATTTCAGACACATATTTTTTGCCATGAACTATTTCGGACATCTTAACAGCAGCCGCCAATATTAGATTTTCTCCAATTCAAAAGGCCTTTTTATTTTTTGCAATCAAATAGGATGCTTCATAAGACGCAAGTAAATACTTTTCTTTTACAGTAACTAAGTTTTTAAAGCCAGTTTTTTGCTGATTTCATGATTTCAAAAGTCGTTCAAAGTGTTCTTTGAGTTTCTTATAGTTTACATGTCTACAAAAAGTTTGAATTACAGGGTAATTCATACTTTATGTTTCTTTAAATTGACGGGTTTCATACTTTCTGTAGGCAAAACTTCTTTACAACTTGAGCATAATGGCTTCTCAATACCATCATAATTACAAGAAGCAAAAACAAATTCCAAATATGATTCATTTCATTTTCGTTTTCTTGGTATTTTCATTGTGCTCGTGCTATGTACCGGAGATGACTTTTCATTGTTTTCAAGTTTTTTTAATCTTGTTTACCTAAAATCAAATACTTATCCATGATTTGTAAAAACATTTGATTATAATTATTACTGAGTAAACAAGGGGGGCTTGTTTAAAGTAGATAATAACTAATAAAAATCAGTTATATACTTGCTGATGAAACGAACGGAACAACAATGGCAAAAGCGACAGAATGCTTATTTTATCGGAACAGTAGCACCGTATATACATAAACTCGGAATGAAGGGAAGCTCAAACTGGTGAAAATGATCTGTGTACAACGGCTGACCTTCTGGTACTGGTAAGACAGTTGAACTCGACGACTAAAGTCAAAGACGGCCATTGCGCATGTATTACCAAAACACTCGGGTCTTGCATACGCAGGGCTTTTGACGAACTGACAGTGTTACGTGCAAAGCAAGTAAAATGAACGTTTTTGTTATAAAAAAATGCGCCGAAAGGATTTCGTTTTTTCTTTATCTGTAGTCTCTTATCTTTATTTATTTTTGGATATATTGTGTAAAAGTATTGTTGCGTGCTTACGGGTCCGTAATAGATTGAATGCACAAGTCCGATAAAAAAGGTAATAAAATTTATTCTTGTCACAAAAAAATATAACAATGTCAACGTTCCCATGAACACACATTATTTTTAAATAATTAAATTAAAAATATGAAATAGAACTCAGACAATGCATTCTACAAATTAGATAATTTTAATTAAGTAATAAAAAGGTTTCAAATCAACATATTTTTCAACAAATGATAGGTATCTACAGTTTGGACAAAACCAATATTTGAATGGTGGATAAATTACAATATTTTCACAGGTCCAGTTATACCAATTAAAGTACAAATCAGACTGAATACAATTATATTCTAAATCTTCTAAACAGTCACAGCATTTCCCCCCCCCCATGCAAATGATTGCATTTTTTTAATTGCTCAATTATCAGAAAAGCATCTGGTTGAAAAAACTTTCGAATAGATTCAATGTTTACTATTTTATCTCTCATACATTGCATAGGTACAGTTTGTGGAATTATACATACTTCACCCTCTTCAATTAATTTGGTAGAGCTCGTTTGGCTGCTGTTAAGTTGCTCATTTGGCAACTCTTGAATCCACAAAATAATTTAGTTCAATCTCAAGTTTTTCCTTATCCGTCTTGTTTTCAAATGTTCGCACACGCAAAATTTAAATTTCTTTTTTATCTGCCCTCGGTTCAAATCAATAGCAGTTTCGACAACAATAATTAAAATTTAATTAACAAAGAAATCGCATATAAGGAAGATAAGATGAGTGAAACTTGTAATATCGTTGAATGAAAAAAGCTGTGCGCATGCAGCTGCCTTACGGCAAATCGGCCTAAAATGCTTGCACCTGGACTGATTGTGCGCATGCGCTAATGTAGGTGCGGCGAATAGCCTCTAGACGCTATTCGCACCGTCGGTGCGATTAGCCACTGCGGTAATGAGATACCCCAAAATGATATCGGAGATCACGTGACTTATGTAAAGCTAATGTAAACAAACAATGTAGATGACCTCAGAAATATCGAGATGCGAAATGTATCTCTATAACATATTGAAAATCAATATTTGAAATAATTGACATGTTTTACTAGACTATCTGTTTATAATGATATTTCCCAATACTTACATCATGACATCGAATAAACTGTAACCACCGTTTAGTGTCGGTATCAATAAGCATGGCGATTTCTGTGGGATATTAATGACTAAGGCGAAGAACTTGAGTTCATCCACTATCATAAAAAGTTGAGCTCAAGTTCTATCTGAGTTCAGTGGAGACGTTTGGTTGATAAAATAAACTGCTGTAGATATGATAACTAAAAAGGTTATCGAACTAAAATTAGCTTCATATTTTCATTTAATTAAATTTTCTTTGAATTTCTCATTTTTCAGGTAGGAATGCATTTGATTTATTTCTGTTCGTAAAATTTTTCTTATATTTATACATAATCTTAAAACATTAATAAAAAAAAGTTACGATCACTGTTAAATATATTGTATTCTTAATTTAGCATTTGCAGTGCTCTGTTTTGAAAAGTAATATCCATTTTATTAGGTTTACGTGTGGAGTAGATGTTATTAAAGGATTGCGCTATTTTATTATATAGATTTAATAAAATTAATGCAAATTTAAATTTTAATATGAAGACTTCTTATTTATTTATTTAGTAAGCGTGTTTGTTGCACAAAGTAGTTTTTGAGTAATATTAAATCTATTTTCGTCATTGACGTGCAATTAGATTAATATTTTTAAACAATTTCATTTTGGGACGAGTTTTTTTATATACTGAAAATTATGGATTTCTTTCGATAATGCTTTGACAATGTAAAAATATTGAATAAAGTAACTATAACCATTCATTCATTCTAATACTTTTATCATAATATGCACTTTATTATCAGAAAGTAGAAGGATATGAAAATCACCTCTTCATTCAGTGCGATCTTTCCATGTGATATTGAGATACAGCTAAGCAGCATTGTTCTTTGGTGAAAGGTTAAGGAATAAAAAATTTTATGAATTTAGATATGTATGTTTGCATATAAATTTGAAGTGAATATATCTGAAAATATCTATGTATTATATATCATATAAATTTCTGTAAAAGGGTCATTGTGATCAGCATTCAAAGCAAAACTGTATTTGTAAAAGTGTATAGGTCAAAATACATCCTAACATTACAAAAATAGTAGAGTACAGAGCAGTATAAAAAAACAGCAGGAAAAACAAAATAAACATTCTCTATCTATATTAAATTTGAAAGCATGTCTTCAAGATTTGATTAAAAATATAATGTGGAACACTGTTTATGCATGGTAGACTTGTGGCACCATCTGGTGAAGAAAGAAAGGGTTAAAAGTTTTGCTTGAAAAAAGAAGACTAGAATCCAAGGCACTCACTTCTACAGCATTACTTTCAGTCATCAATAGAATTAAAACTAGGCTGCTTGCTGTTCCTAAGTTTTTCTGCCTGGCACTGGCCTTTATCATCATATAAGTGTCTTTAACTTAGTGTATGTTATTCTCTTTTCAGAGCTTAATTATAATTAAAGATGCCCTTCATAATGAATTATGGATGGAACATTTTCTGTATAATCATGTTACATCTGGGATTTAAGTTTCTAAAATTTATTAATGTGACTATTATGTATCAGTAACTAATGATTTAGTATGATACTCAAGAGAAAATTTGCCTAATTTTCAGTATCTTAACCAACATACTGAAAATGAGACAAAATTCATGTTTGAAATTATTATGTAGGCAGGCACAAGATTATATTTCATCATGGAGTTAAAATATTCTGATTAAAAATAATCATAAAACTTAGGGAAATAAAATACATAAGAAAAAAGGAAGCAATAATGATACCATCTGGAGTAAAATAGGAATCAAAGGAAACAAAAATTACAAGATAAGGCTTTTAAAATCTTCTCTTGACAAAAACAGGATTGGAATTAAAATTATCAGGTAAAATTGACAGGTTGGATAGAATGTAAAAGTCTTCAATAAAGTTAAATTCGTCTCTCAATAAATCTTATAGGTAAGTTTCATGACACTAAAATTGAAAGAATGGCCAAGGAACCTACAGTGACTATTTATGGAAATTTATTTCTCTTTCTGACATAAGATTTATGTTCTTTATCACATTCTTTTAACATTCTGTCAATGTAATGTAACAATAACAAGAAATAATTTCTCAAGTATTACAATCGGAAATAAAATCTTCAGAAACTGGAGAAGTAATTTTGTTAATAAGAAGAGAAATAACTTGTAAGTTGAAGTCATGGAGCATTCACACAATGTTTTAATTAATAAAGGGAGAATAATAATTAGATTGTCATGATCATTTTTAATGGAAGGAGTTTTTTACGGTTTAAGAAGAACAAGCTTTTAATACTTTATCAATAACAGAAGGTGGAATGTGACCTTGTTTAAAACTGTTCTAACATTAATTTCTGCCGCACAGAAGAAACTGCTTTAGTGTATAGAGATAATTAATGAATGTTTTTATAGTGCAGCCATTATAAAATATAGTAAATATCTAAATTAGAAAAAAAGAAAAGAAATGTTATTGTGGAAGGGAATTTTTTTTAGCCTTCCTTATATATGCATCTCTCATGACTCTGTAGTTGCAGCATCATCAACCCTCTTCATTTAATGCAAAACATTTAAATTTCATGATCACTTTCCTTGATGGAAAATTATAAGTCATGCAATGCTATATTCATTGAATAAAAGGATATTCTAATGTGTTCCGTACTAGAACTGAGAGCTGTCACTGCATTTTTAAGTACCCGGGTACAAATGTTTCCTGTTTGCCAACAATGGGAAACATTTAAATCTAAAATTTCATGGCATCAATTTGGCATCTTGATGCTTCAAGCAGGGACAGATGTCTCTCTTTGCGTCTCCTGAGCTATGCCTCCTCAGAAATGATGTTGATACATAGCATTGTCATAATATAAGATGAAACCATTTGCCTGTTTCTCAAGTCATTGTCTGTGTGTGTTGTTTCAGAAATGCTGTTATAAGCCCATAGTCAGAGTTTAGTGCCTTATAAACTCTGACTATGGGCTTATAACAGCATTCCTGGATGCAAACTAAGCTTTTATAATTTTAGCAAGATTAAAAAGCATAATGAACATTTCTTTTATCTTGGATCTTACTTGACATGATTTTTTCTCGTGAGAAGTGTATGAATTTCAGTGTTTTTTGTTAAAATATTTTGACTAGTACCATAAGAGGTATTCAAGTCCTCTGAAATTTTCTTAGTAGCCAATCATTTTCAGCATTATATGGGGGTTTTGAAAGAAGGCTGTCGTAATCTCTCCTCATTTTCAGACAATTCACAGTTATTATAGAATTCATCGAGCAGCTTGTAAAACCGACTTCATGATCACTGCAATATCATCATAAACTAATTTTTTTATTATTATTATTTCATGTTTCTTTACCATATTTTGTAGTTTGAAATAAAATTGCATATTTATACATTGTCTGAAATCCATGATTTATGACACACTTTAAAATACTTATTCTTTCATTTATAGCTTACCAGTTAACTAGTTACATTGAATAAACTAATAACTAATTGCATTGAATAAACTGATATTTATCATACAATGTGTTACTAAGATTGATTCTTTGTGTTACTAAAATTGATACTTTACTTCCCACACTGACGATTCACTTTCCAGTGGCACATGCAATCAAGATTCATGGTATTTTTTTAATCACATCTCCTATATTATGAGCTGTGAACATTTTTATTTATCTCTATAAAATAATTGTTTTATTGAAACTTATTTATGTGTATATATATATGTGCTAGTATGTGTGCTCTTATATCTTTTAGGTGTAGGCAGTTTAGTAAGAATGTAAAACAAAAAACTAGCAGAGCGGATTTCCGAATGGCACCTAATGTGTTCCGTCAAAAGGTAAAATTCTTCTGTGAGAATAATTGATTGCAGTAATTCTACATTATTTTGTAATGGATAAAGACATATATATGCCAGCTGAGGTGTTATATTTAGAATTGCATAAATTATTTTGAAAATATTTTTGGGTTAGCCTTGCGGTGATAGTGATAAGAAGCACACC
>KK120535.1:35931-65571 GCA_000611955.2 Stegodyphus mimosarum | reverse complement strand
TAAATAGCCAAATAAATGTGAAATTCGTAACAATATTCTCTAAAACTTTAACGAATTTTTCATTAACAAACTCAAAGATTTCAAAGCCAGCAATACCAACGCTGTACAGAAAAACATTTTTTATCTCCAGCGCGTGAGAGTGTGTACCGAAATTTCTAAAGATATGCTCAATTTAAAATTATTTTGCGATATTCCTGTTGAACTGAATTTTATGGTTAAAGTGCGAAGAACATGATATTTAATAAATAAAGGTAACACACAAAATGTTAAATAAACGTCCCTTTGGACATAATTAAAATCTGAAAACTTTTGGATTTCTTTTTTTTTTAATATGCACTCAAAGTAAGTTTCTTTTTAAAATCCTCCATGAAGGCACCTCCTCACCTTAAGCAGATAGCCCTTGCGTGCTTTACTGTATTTAAAAAACATATAGACCTATGTGCCTAATTGCAAGTATTTTAACATGCATAATTTTATATTTATATTTAGCAATTAAGTTTCAAACTTTTGACTTAAAACACGTTTCTGGATACATTCGTTATCAAATTAAAATTTTCTAGTAAATTCTATATTTCTAGTATATTTTGGCAGAGTATTCAATATCTTTTAGCAATTTTACCGAATTTAATAGTTCCCTGATAATTAATAAAAAAACAACTGTCCATTTCACATTTAAACATTTACTTTACATGACATTAAATTCACAAACACCTGAAATTTACATATTGCAAGGAAATCCAAAATGTAACAATTTACAAAATGTATTGATATACCAGTAACACTGATGATGATTTTTCCTGTCATGAAACTTTTTTTAAATTAGCAAACCACTACTCAAATCTCTTGTTTTGAGGAGTATATATGCTTGCTTGTGAAATGTTGCTCCTCGAATCTGTTTTGAAGGTCTGTTTGGGCATCCAAAAGCACAGTAAGCTGACAGAAGGAATTTACAATAAAACATTCACCAATCTGTCTGCACAAACCATCAAATAGACCCTGTTGCTGGATTATTTGACCCATTTTGCTTTTGCACTGGATAAAAAGGGGCTTTTGCTTTTTTCTACCATTTTGTTAGTTCCTTCAATTTTATCAAACTCCCTTTAGAATACTATGATTGCGTACTTAATGTGAGTTATTGTTCTTTGTTTTGTTGGTCATATCCAACTGTTATTTACCCAGTTCAACAAATGGGAATCTCCTGACCAGCTGTAAATGAACTGGGGTGCAGTCACAAGTACAAGACACATGTGAATCACAAGTACAGCTTCGTAACTCTTTTTTTTTTCTCTTCAAAAAGGCAAGCAAAATATATAGTAAGAGTTATTTTATAAAAAACAAAAGATGGCATATTGAGAATCAGTCGGAGTTATATCAAATGAACTGTGCAGATGATAGAGTGTGTTGTGATGTCATGCTTATCCATAAATGGTGCTAAATTTGCCCTAAATTTCATGACATGAAGTTTCAGTTCAATATCTGCCCATTCAATCTTAACAACACAATCAGTATTCCCATGCAGTGATTGCAGTATCAGTGTACCGAGTATTGGTATTTCATGCTATTTTACCATTTCTTGAAACTGGTGTTTGCTAAAATAAGATATTGTTGTTTTAGGTATTAGCTCTAAATAATAAATGCTTTTTTACTAAAGGGTTTAATTTAATTTATTGGGCATTTACTATTATTTGAAATTTGTATTTTTTCAATCAATATGGCAGTACCAACATCAGTCATTTGCTGTCTTGCTTTCCAATCTGCTTTCTTGAAAGTCAAGTGTGAAGCGTATATGAAACCTAACCTTGCATCATGTGATGTGACTCCTGCCATCAGCTTTCACTGGCATGTTCAGACTATGATTTCTTCACAGCACCAAATAGTAGCTTCATAGCTGTTGCTGCAGAATAATCTTCAAACTCATCATTTCTCCTGAATAATGCTATGCTAACATCCGAACAGTGACTCCAGCACTTACTAGACATATGCGAGTACTGTCCACTAGCCCTTTAATCAAGAACTGCTTAATTCATCAATGATGATAGTAGTGAAATTGTGTGTAGTGTTTCAACAATTAGGTATTTTTTAAATTGGTGAGTTCCTTTTTCAAAAAGTACACATTTTGTATTATACTTTATTATTCAAAGTATTTGTTTTTGTGGCATATTTATTTTGAGTATCCATAATGAATAATAATGACTTCAAAGAACATAAAAGATCTGCTGATAATACATCAGCTTCGACTTATTATTTATATGATGAAAAAAATATGGTGGAAAATATGCAAAACATGTTTAATGGTTTTAAAAGTTTTTGGAGGAAGTACATGCGGACTACCCACACAATTAAAAACACAGCATAACATTAATTTATTGAAAAGAAAAGAATACGAGACAAATTCTAACTCACCTAAAAATTCTGTTGCTAAGCCAAAGACATCACAAATTACAGATTGTTTTAATCGAAAAAAACTGATGTGGACCCCACGTGTCTTCCCTGTATAGCCTATTAAGTAATGCATATTTTTTGCTGCATTTCATTTAAACTTATTTTCTGGAATTATTCAAACTTTATTAACTGGAAGTTGAAAATGACATAAAAAATTGCAAATTTTGAAATTAAATATCGTGTTTAATTTTTGTCATGTGGGAGTCAAACTTCCAGTTTTATTTTTTCATGAGTATGAAACTTTTCTAAATATGAGAACCAGGAGACTGCATTTAAAGTTATATTTCATTATTTGTCTTTTTTTTAAATTGACATTGCCAAAACTTGAGTATTTTCATCGTTTAAAATACTTTTGTACTTGAAGTAATGTAACTACAAACTATGATTGCAAAAATAAAGACCATGTAAGAGTGTGGTTATATGTATGTATGTAAATATATATATATATGTTTAGTTCTGCCAGTTGCAATAAAGAAGGGAAGTGCACAGCTAAATGCTATGGCAATTTCATATATAAAATTTCAACATTCTATGGCAAATCGTTTTTGAGTTATGTGAGATAAATACGTCTATACAGACGTCATGAAAGAATCCATTTTACACTCTGTTTTGGAAAAAAAAAAAGTCCTTTATTCTGTCTGTACTTGCAGATGTCATGCAAAAAAAAAATCATCCAAAGGGATTCAGGAATTGTCAAAATAGATATTTCTGTTGAAGTAGGATAGCAAATTTTTATTGTATTGCAATCCCAAAAAGTATTGCAGTATGTGTGGATGCAGATATAATGATGATATGCCTGGTGTCTATCCATTACTTTAAGGTTAGGAAATATATTGGTTTACTCACACATCACAAATAACAAAATAAACATCAGGTACAGGTCACTCGACACAAGAATAGTTACTGATAGTAATTCGTATTACCAATAAGCATACTAGTTGCCAAGAAAGTCCACCGGTGTCACATGACCAGGGAGAGGTAAGTTTGTGGCTTCACCGATGGTTTCTGGGAGAGAGAGCAAGTTCAAATTCTCTTCCGTACCAGACAAGTGAGAGAAAGCTGGTTGTGCCATCTTTTGAGTTGGTGGCTGTTTAAAGAGTCCTCCATAGTGTTCCCACCATCCTGAGTACCAAAGATACGAAGGAAAAAATTCACAAATATCTGGTATTAAAGCGCACACACCTTCCCAATTATGTAATTACTTGTGGAGTACTGGAAGGAAGCAGAAGGGTGAAAGAAGAGCAGTGCTGGTCACAGGAATCAAAGCTTCGAAGAATGCAGACTTCAGCCAGTTGTGGCATGACGTAGGAATCATAGATCTCATTTTCATCACTTCTCGGAGAGTCTGAAGGAAGGACGGTAGTTTGACTGGAATAGAAGATGGTTGGAAGAACTCAGATGGTATTTGAAGTGTTATGCCTTAAACAAGTTCAGTGAATGTACCTGCAAAGTCTGGCTCAGAGGAAGAATGTAGACAATGAAAGCACAGAAGGGAGTGATGTAGTTTAGTGAATGTTATTATGGCACTTGAGGGCTACTTTTAGGTTGTGATTAAAACATTCTACTAAGCAATTGGTTGAAGGATGGTATTGCGAAGTGCGAATTCAGCGTATTCTAAGCATAGATGTTAGAAAAGTCCAGTTGGTGTGAATGAAATTGTCAACCTTGATCAGTTGTTATGATTGATGGTGCACCATATTATGCAGTCCACTGGAGATGAATTATTGAGCCACAGAGTCGGCAGAGATGGCTTAAATGGGAAAAGCTTCAGGCCATCAAATAAATCTGTAGGTGAGCAGATATCGGTAACCCTCTGACGGCAGTACAGGAGTTACAATGTCAATATGAACATAGTTGAATTGTTCAGATGGCATGTCGATTTTTTCCAAAGGACTATGTGTGTGCCAGGTAACTTTGGAGCATTGGCACATAATGCAGGAATGAGTCCGGTTGGTATGGATTGTTGGCACTTGTCCTTTAGCATGGATGGTCAGACGAATCTTTGTAACATTGGCACATGGTGCAAGAATGAGTCCATTTGGTAGTGTCTTTTAGCATGGATGGTCAGATGAATCTTTGTAGTTTGAACTTTTTGGAAGCCCAAATACCTGGGTATGATAGATTATGGAAAGAGTCAAAAACTTGTCAATTCCTCATCTGTGTCTTGCAGGTGAACAATAAGAGTGAAATCCAGTGGCACATTTACATCGATGTTTTGAATGCATGGGAGAGTATCTGCTATACCATTGCTAGAACCCGATATATGCTAATTGTCTCTGCTGATTTTCCAAGCTATGTAATATAAGTGCCTAATTTGTCATAGGGAAGCAGAATTTTATTTTGATGTGAATGCATAAGTTAGAGTTTGATGGTCAGTAAATATTGTGAAGTATTGAACTTCATGATTATCCCTGAAATATTTTTTAGCTGCGTAAATGGTGAGTAACTCTCTCATGCATGTTGTACTTTCATTCAGTGGGAGACAGTTTTCGCAAGGAAAATGCTAGTGTTTAGTAGTTGTTAGTGTGTCGAAGTTTAAGACAGCTCCGATGGAAGTGTCAGAAGCATCAACCATAATACTCAGGTTTTGACTTGGAGCATGTAAACCGAGAGTTGCAGCGTTAATAAGGTCATGTTTACATTTTTAAAATGCCTTATTAAGTTCATCGTGCCAAGAAATTGGTCATTTATTATTTTTCCCTGAATCCTGTAAGAGGTCATTTAATGGAGCTTGGATCTCAGTTGCCTTTGGTAAAAAGCAACAATAAAAGTTTTTCATAGCTAAGAAATGTCTAAGCTCGACTATAGTGTTAGGCTTTGGAAAGTTGGTGATAGATTTTGTTTTTCGGGCAGGGTTTTTACACCTGAGGCTGTGATAAGGCAACCTAAAAAGGAAACAGATGGTTTTCTGAGTAAGCATTTGTTAAAGTCAAACCGTGCTTATTCAAATGATCAAATACCTGACGGAGATGATTGGCATTTCCTTTTTCGTTAGTCAATGTAAAAAGGGTGTCATCAAGATACAGGATGTAAAAACCGAATCCAAATAAAACTTTGTGTATAAAATGTTGTTCTTTTTGTGTGTAAAACGTTGGAAGATCTGGCCTGAGTTACGTAAACTAAAGAGCATGGCCAGAAATTCAGAGGCCAGAAGGGGCTGTGACAGTAGTTTTTTTTTTTTTTTTTTTTTTTTTTTTTTTTTTTTTTGATGTCATGAGAATTAACAGGTATTTGATGATAGGTGCAAACTAAATCAAGAATTGAAAATATAGTTTTCCCTAAAAACATTTGAGTGCGATCTTGAATATGGGATACTGGTATAGTGACAGTATTTAAACGGTAATAATCACCACACACAGTCTCCATTCTCTTTACAAACCGTATGCAAGCAACTTGCCCAAGGACTCTTTGAAAGCTGAATAATACTTTTAATCGAAGAAATTCATGCAACTTGAAGTAATTTCACAAATAATCGTATAAGTTTCAAGAAAATTGGGAGATTTTAATTTCAGTGTGATGGAAAGTTGTTGAGGTTTGTTTCCTATCGAAAGTTTGTGAATGATTCATCAACCTGGGGTAATTGGCAAATATTTTGTCAAATTTTGACCAAAACTGACCAAAACATGAATGTGAACTGAATGGATTGATGTTGGGAAATCTACAGCAATAATATAATTTTCTTTTCCCATCAATTGAACGATTGTTCTTAACATTAATAAGTAAGTTAAATTCTGTGAGAAATCAAGCCCTGTGATGGGTTGATTGATGTCTACAAGGACAAAACGCCAAGTAAATAAGTGACATAATTTTAATTTGATTACAAAAAGTGTGCTGCCTTTGGTGGCAAAGAGGATTAATTGGCTGGCTTGTTGGCATGCCGACAGTAACTCTTGGAAATGACGAATACATCAGTGCCCCGTGTCAATTAAAAAGGTCAGTTTTGAAGACGGGTTGGGCAGAAGAATTTGAATAATGAGGCAGTCACAATGTTGGTGGGTGAGTGATTGCTGATCTAGTTTTCTGACCTGACAATAGAAGTTCCATAGAAATCACATGTTCCTAGTTCCATAGAAATTGCATGGAGAAACACATTTTCATGCATCTGAACCACAGTTAATATGGTAGAAGCAAATATTGTTGCTTGGCTCTTTATACTGTCAATAGCATCCATTGGATCTAAGGAAATTGTCTTTGCATTCCCAAGAGCATTCTTTTTTTTTTTTTTTAAGATGGCGAGAGTTTGTTTACTTGCTTCGTCAGCTACGCATCTTGCTGTTCAATGAAAGAGGCAGCACTGTTTATGCTAAGAAGAGTTGTGAGGTCCATAATTATGTCAGCCATGACCACGTTCACTTAAGACAGCAAGGATGCGCTGTGTATTTTTTGGAAGGCAACATTTCACAGAGTTTTAGCAAGGGTTCTCCAAGTTTCTTCCCAGCAAGGTTTCACATACAAGAGAGTAATTGTGAAGTGCATTGATTGCCAAGTTCTAGTCCTTGAAGCAGGGTATGGATTTTCAACTTCTAACTCTCAGAATGCAATCAGTTAAACATGCTTTTGGGATATTATATTTGCCAAGCAAATGGGGATTGTAAAACTACATCTGTCCCTCAATTTACATGGCACTCGTTTTACACGATTTCGGTTTTATATGGTTTAAAAGTTAACAGATTTAAAAAACTTGGTAAAAATGTATATTCGGCTGCATATACGCAAATACATATATTTGAAGTCATTTTTGAATCTCATTCCTTTGGTAACAACAAGGATAGGGATTCCCCTTGTTGTAAAAGGGAAATCCCCATAGCAGATATATGTATTTCACAACAGTAAAGCTATTAGGTTCATGTGAACTAGTGCAGTATCAGTATTTTAGCAACAAAGCTTACATCATTTTTATCTACATAATTGAATGTTTACTGGTAAATTTTCAACATTTATATTTTTTGTCGCATTTTTATAATTTACATAAATTTATTAAGGTTTTATAATGCCAAAAGATTTGAAAAGATAAAAGAAAAGTTATTTCTTTAGAAAAAAAATTTAAAAGTCGTTTAACAATTCTTTTCTGTTGCAACGCTTCAGGCGATTATATAATGAAACCATTGATTATTAACAAATCAAAAACACCACGCTCATTTAAAGAAATAAACACAAATAACCTTCTCATTTATTGGATGGTAAATAAGAAAGTATGGGTCACTGCCATAGCTTTCAATGAATGGTTTCATAGCATGTTTGTCGCAGATGTCAAAAATTATTTAAGTAAAAAGGGATTGCTTTTTAGGGCTGTTTTATCAACTGATAATGCACCTGGTCATCCTCAAGATTTATAACACGAAAATGTAGACGTTGTCTTTTTACCAAAGAATACAACTTCCTTATTACAGCCATTAGATCAAGGAATCATTTCGACTTTTCAGGCATTGTATATCAAACAAACCTTCTGGTATATTTTAGAACAAATCAAGAATGATGAATCTCTTACTCCTATGGATGCTTGGAAGAAATTTACAATCTTAGATTGTGTTAAGCATGTGGACTGTCATGTAATAAGATTAAACAATAAACTCTCAACACATGCTGGAAAGCAATATGGCTGGATGCTGCTAAAGATGAGAATGATATATTACCATTAGAGCATGAATATTCTCAGATCCCTAAATTGGCCCAAACTATAGGAAGAGAAGGTTTTGAGGATTTATCTCAGACAGATATTGAAGAAATAATGGCTGATGAAGAACTAAATGAGGATGAGTTAGTTAACATGATTCGTGAAACAAATAAGCATGATGAAGACAATGATTCTGATGACGAGCAATCTGAACCAGAGTCATCAATATAGGACTTGAATTGGGAAGAAAGTTAGGCAATCATTTTTTACATGACATGAATTTTGAATGAGCTCTCTGATTCTAACGAGAGCTTAATAAGTGCTTAATTCTTTTATTGTTAAATAATTTTTGGAAAAAAAAATAGACTGTAGTAATTATATGTGTGTGTGTGAGATAAAAAATGTGTAAATCAAAATTTTAATTAACAATAGCCCCTCTCTACTCTAAAACTCATAATAACTATTTCTGGACTGTGCCATTTCTAGATTGTTATGACTTTCATAAGCCGGCCAGACGGTATAGTGGTTAGGGGAGCCAGCTATGATGCCAAAGGGCCTGGGTTTGAATCTGGGAGAAGGCATGGCTGTAATTGTCCATCCCTTCATAGGAGGTAAAGGTGGCCTCCACAATAAAGTGGCCACCACTTCTGGTCTTAGTAGTGGCCAAGCCGAAGTTGGCTGAGAGCCCGCCATTAGGGGGAAAAAAATTATCTTTCATAATGCTGATGATGAAGCTAATTTGGAACTGCAATTAAAAATTTCAAGAACTGAAACCTTTCTCTTGACTGTCTCATTTTTATTTCATTCCATATCAGATGACGTACATAACACTGATGATGTAACTAATTCAGAACACCGAACCTTTTTCTTAATAAACTGCCATATTGGATAATTGCGCACTTTTGCTACTACCTCTATTCTCACTAAGACATTGCTCTCTTCCTATGGCAACAGTATCAAAAATGCAGATATTCTTGAACAGACATGATTAGAGTGCCAAGTAAATTGTGGCCACAAATGTTAATTGAAATAAAGATGAATATTTAATCTGCCAAGTGTGCTTTTCAATATGAATCAACATTCTACACTATCAGTATTGTTAAGTTTGCTTTATTATATGTATATACATGTGTATTTTATTGTAGAAGTATATTAAGTTCATTTAAGTGTAGAAGAAAAAAGAAGCTTATTTGCTGAAAATCTAGATTAATTGTAAAATTCTGCATAATTTTATTTATTTGTTTAAAATATTTGTTACTGATTTATTTTGCTTATTATAAGTGTATTCATTTGCATTGTAGTAATGTGTTAAACTGGAAAAAAATTCAATTTAGACTCAATATATTGAAAACCAGTCTTTTTAGTTTTTTGTTGCTATGTGAAAAACTGGTCTTTTTCATTTTTTGTTGTAATGCGAAAAAAACAGTCTTTTTATTTTTTTGTTATGTGCCTTTTGAAATCATTCAGACTTCTTTTCAGCAAAGATTTATATATTTTTACATTTATTTTATCAAATATACTTTGTTTCTTTATGTGTTCAGTTGAATTCTTTAAAATAGGTTTTTTGTTAATTTTAGACGATTTATAGTGCTATAGTTCAGGACATATTTGATGCATCATCAACAATAAAGATCTTACGTCTGCATATTAAAGAACAAGGGTTTTCTTTTAAAGCTGGACAATGGTAAGAAAATTATTGAACTTCTAAGAAGTTTAAATAAACAACTGGTATTGAAACATATTACAGGATTTTTGCCTTATTTAAATGTTCATACTATTTTTAGCAGTTAAAAAGAATTCCCATCTCATAAAAGATGCAATGATTTGTTTAAATGTACATTTTTTAATATTTTCAAATGTAAGAACAGGCAGTGTAAACATTACAAATACCATACTTATGATTTTTACTTTATTTGTTTCTTTATAGGGTAGATTTTTATGTTCCTGGTATTCCAGAAGTGACAGGTTACAGTATGACATCTGCACCAAATGATGCCAAACAGAGAGGAATTTTAGAATTAGCTATTAAATATGGGAAATTTCCTCCAACACATTGGGTCCACACAAATGTACATATTTTTATTCAAATTTGTAATTATTTATTTTAAATGTATACAGGAATTCTCTAATTATTATTATTATTACTCCATTTTATAATATATGTTAACAGTATATACGACCTAAATGCTGGGTCATGAATTTTTAAATGAACGAACATGTAACATAACATCTATGTTATATTTTACTCCAGTTTTGAGACAGTTCTAAGTTAAAATATTGTTGCGTGCATATGGGTTCGTAATGGATTGAATGCACAAGTCGATAAAAAGTTAATAAAATTTATTCTTTTCACAAGAAATAAAACAAAATACTGAAATATTTCCTCAGAGATATTCGCAATATCTCACTGTAGTTATATTTTAAACTACTAGAATATGAACAGAACTCAAATTCAAAATACAGAGAAAATTAATCCAAACTCACCGCGAATTCGCTACAATCATTAACAGCACTAAGCAAACAACTACAACTGAATTGAGATGTTTTCCTCCAACTTTTATAAGCTTTTTAATCATGCATGAGACCAGTCTGGTATTTTCTCGGTTTTTCTGGATAGCAAAAACAATTACGAGCTATCTATTCATTAAATGTTAAATGCACACGCTCTTGTATTTTTACTTTTCTGGCATAACTTTCTCTTAAAATTTGTGAGGCACTGCGTTGCATGGGAAAATAAAGCAATCTTAAGTACAATTCTACCAAAAATAGCAAATTAAATACAAAATCCGTAACACTGTCCCCTTCCCAAGGATTGCATGTCCTGGGCAGTACAATCCCTGGACAGGAAGTTAAACTTACAACTAAGGTATCAATGCAATAATAAACATTACAGTACAATAACAAACAACATAAACAAAAATTGGAATAAATAACTTAAGTCAAATACTATTAAATAGTAAATACAGATCAAATACTAAATGCAAATTAAATAATAAATACAAAAAAACCCATGGTCTTATACAATTATATACACTACATACTATGGCCATAGTAAGAAGCTAACCTGTCTCAATGAATGACTTTAGGCTTAGAATTCGATGACTTACAGATGCGAACCATGATGTTGTTCAGCCTGTTTAGGAATGTGTACAGACCATCCCAAGTTGACTGTAGAGGACTGACAGAGTCCTTTCCGTCAAGCCAGATTCCACAACCACACTTTGCCTCCTTCATTGAATCGATGTGATGTAGCTCTGGTGTCATATCGGGTCTTCATCTTCTCCATCACCAAGTTGACTTGATCTCGTACAAAGTTGTGCATCATTTCAAACTGGGTTTGGGGATATTAAATGTATTCCTCAGGCGATGAAGGCACATCCGGAGGAGCGACCAAACAAGAGATCACAATGCAGATGAAGATCACGACCAATGATCATCTGTGATGTAGAATTACCAGTATTCTCTGGATTCCCTTCGACCCTAGTATGATTTTGGCAGTTTTCTGAGCAGGATCTTTTAGACAATGTGTCAGCATTTCTGGGTAAGGATCCCTTCTCATGATGGATAGTTATGCCTTCTAATGCTGAAAACAGTTTGTTGTCTTTGAAGTCCAAGGAAAAATTGTATTTCCTTAAAAAGTCCAATCCGAGTGTGCAAGGATCTGTAATATCTGCCACATATGCCATGTGATGGTAGGCGGCACTTCCAAGCGTGATATTCACGTTTAGCTTCCCATCTATGTTGATTTTCTTGCCAGACACAGTCTGAAAAGTAACACAGGATGCCATCCAAATGAGTTTATCCTTAAACTGTTGAGCTAAACCTTTCTGAAGGATGGTAACATTAGCTTCTATGTCAATGATTATATTGCAAGGAATTCCGTTGATGTGCCCGTTAATGGATAGTCCATTACTGTTGCCATTCGCTACAGAAAACTTGAGCACTTTAAAACGGGGTTTTTCACTGTCACTCAAACTCTGCTTCGTGATATGATCATTAATTTGCTTCCTGTGTCGTTGCTGGAAAATGGTCTTATTTTCTGTACCCTGGGGTGTTCTTCAGCTCTGCAGTTCCAGCACTTTGGTTTCTTGCCACTCCTTTTTCATCTCATGGCATTTAATTGTCTGTTTATATCGTTCGTCTTTCCCATGCCCTGGGGTATTCTGCAGTTCCTTCATATGTGGCCTTCAACACCACAGTTCTAGCATCATTTGTGAGTAGCTTCAGAGACGGATGAGCAGGCATCGGTAAAAATTTAAAACTATCCGAATTGCTCCTTGCCTTCGCTATGAATTTCTGTAAAGTGTCAACTTCTTTGGCAAAAAGAACAGAAGAAACTCTGTAATCGATTTGTTCTTCCATGCCAGAAACTGTCTCCATTTTTTTATTCCTTGACAGAAGAAATTTTCTCTTCAATTTGTCCAACTTCATTTTCAACCACATCTATAGACTAATTTGTTTTCTATTATACAGGTAACCTCTTCTTTAACAGCTTTCATCTCTTCCTTAACCGATTCTTGAACAGCTTTCATCTCTTCTTGGCCTACTTCCATTTCTTCTTTAACAGAGTTGACAGCCCCTTCCATCTTTTCTTGGATTGCAGCAAATGCAGTTGTCAACTGCCTCAATTGTTCTTCCATTGCTCCTGTGATTGGCATTCAAATCCCACTTCTGACATCAAAAAGTGTTGCGTTCGTACGGGTTCATAATGGATTGAATGCACAAGTCGATAAAAAATTAATAAGCTTTATTCATTTCACAATAAATAAAAGAAAATGCTGAAATATTTCCTCAGAGATATTCGTACAATATCGCAATCTCACAGTTGTTGTATTTTAAACTACTAGAATATAAACAGAACTCAAATTTGAAATACAGAGAAAACTAATCTGATCTTACCGCAAATTGGCTACAATCAATAGCAGCACTGAGTAAACAACTACAATTCACTTAAAACAACTGTAACTGAACTGAGATGTTTTACTCCAACTTTTTAATCATGCATGAGACCAGTCTGGTATTTTCTTGATTTTTCTGGATAGCAAAAACAATTACAAGATATCTATTCATTAAATGTTAAATGCATGTGCTCTTGTATTTTAATTTTCTGACGTAGCTTTCTCTTAAAATTCGTCATGTGCTGTGTTGCATGTGAAAATAAAGCAATCTTAATTACAATTCTACCAAAAATAGCAAATTAAATACAAAATCTGTAACACTATGTTGTTATGAACAGTTTCAGTGAGTGCTAGTTTTTAATGCTAGTGAGTAGTAAATATATGAAGTGAGGTCCTATCTCACTTTTTAAGTACTCTTCATCTAAAACTAAAAGATATGTTTTATTTTTGGTACTTTATTTATTGTATTTTAAAAAATTAAGGATTTGAGGGCTATTTAGAATATGGAACACCTCGATATTGAGATTATCACATGCATGATCACATAATAAAAATGAGCTGTTTCCCTGACATTCATATTGTACTAAAAGGCATCGACTTTCTGTCAAGGAGAGAGGGTCAGGAAATTGCTTTATGGCCATATACCACAATTTTTTTAATGAGCTACTGTGATTTCCTACTGTGAGTCAACAAATATGCAGTCTACTCAGTTGTCATGAAACATATGTGTGCAGTTTCATTACTCATAAAGAAAGCATGGTAAGAGATATTTCAATAAAACTTCAAAGAGTATATGCAGACACAAAGTTTTTTCCAATTATTCTGTGCTGTGTTGTAGGTATATAGGTTTGGTGGTTGCATGCTTGTTGCATAATATAATTAAAGGAAACAAGAGTAGCCATTTCAGCTATAACAAAAGAATATATTGAGTACTGAATTAAAATCAAAAATACATTAAAAAAAGGAAGTAGAGCTCAGGACACAGTTCATGACTCCGTTGCCTGCGGTTTACCCATGAAAAGTCCGCGTGACCACTGACATTACTTTACTGCTTTTCATGCGAACTGGATTTGGTAGGTGATGCTATCTCTTGAATAGAAGTTAAAGTATCAGTGAGTATGCCACAGTACTCCCCCCCCCCCGAGTACCATTGGTACGTTATAAATATTTTGGGCTAAATTTAACCATTCTTCCAGATCTGGTAGTCTTTAACAGGATTTGAGCCCTCTTCTGTGGGTAATTTTGATGGGGAAGTTGCTGGATCATGTGTGAGAAATGCTGGTTTGAGATGATCGATTCCAATCACTGATTGTTTGCTGTTGCAGATGATGTAGAAATTTACGTTTAGGTGTGCGTTTGACAACTCTGAATGGGCTGTCATATGAAGTAGTCAAAGGTGGCCTAATGGCATCATTGCGCACGAATACATGAGAAGATGTCTCCAGCGCAGGATGTACAAAATAGCTTGGCTTGTTATGTGAGAATGCTGGGGTTGCCGAGATATTACTCATAGTATCACGCAAACATTGAAGGATCAATGACTGGAGTATATTCTAGATGAAAGAATTCACTTGGCAGACGGATGGTTGCACAATATAGCATTTCAGCACAAGTACTACCAATGTCTTCTTTGAATGCTGTACGAAGACTGAGCAAGATTAGGGGTAAGGTTTCTGTCCAAAATGTGCTATTGTGACACTTCAGAGCTTGTTTTAGAGATCGGTGAAATCGTTCCACCATCTCATTTCCAGATGGATGGTATGTTGTTCTTTGGATATGGCGAATGCCAAGAAGAGAGGTGAGGGATAAGAACAAGTGAGATTGAAATTGTCGCCCTTGGTCAGTAGTGATGGTAGCAGGTAAGCCAAATCTTGAAATCCACTGAGAGATGAACGTTCGAGCTACAGTTTCAGAAGAGATATTTTCAATAAGAATGGCTTCAACCCATCTTGTGTAACTGTCAATGCAAGTGAGAAGGTAAGTGTAACCATTTGAAGGAGGCAATGGGCCTACCAAATCTAAGTGCTCATGATCAAAGCGTCTTTCTGGAAGGTTAAATTGTTGAATGGGACTGTGAATGTGACAGGATACTTTACACCATTGACATCTAATACATGAACTAGTCCATTCTGTGATGTCCACGTCCATTGCTGGCCAGACAAATCTGTCTGCGATCACTTTTTTGGTAGCGCGGATCCCAGGATGTGCCAAATTGTGTAAGGCATTAAATGCTTCACATCTAAAATTGGCAGGAATATAGGGACATATTCTATTGTGTATGTTACAGTAAATTTTAAGCGTTGGATCAATGTGCAGTGGTTGTGACTGATGGGAGATTTGCGGATTTGAGATTCTTGAGTTCGTCATGCAACTGAGCTCTTGCAATTTCAGAAAATCTGGAGTGGTGAGGTTGATATTATTTATCCAAGACAAAGCATCAGCAACACAATTATCAGTACCAGAGACATGTTTGATGTCTGTATTAAATTGGGCAATGAAATCTAACTGTCAAAGCTGACAAGGAGAGCATGAGTCCGAGTTTTTCCTAAAAGCGAAGATTAATGGTTGATGATCAGTAAAAATGATAAAGTCATGTTCTTCCATATTGTGCCGGAAGTATTTAACAGCACAGTACACAGCAAGCAACTCCCTGTCATATGTGCTGTATTTCCTTTCTGTGGTGGTAAGTTTTCTGGAAAAGAATGCTATTGGAGAAAGTTCTTTAGTGGTACGGGCTTGAAGCACAGCTCCTATGGCTGTGTCAGATGCATCTACCATTATAGAGAGCTTATCATTAGGTGGTGATAAGAGAGTGTGGCTGCATTTGCCAGATCATTTTTGCATTGCATGAATGATGCAGATTCAGTCTAAAGAACAGCTCGTTGTTTTCTTTTTTTTTTTTTTTTTTTCCTGTTTTTCAGAAACTCTTGCAGGCAGGGGCTTGTGTTTTTGCAGCATTGGCAAAAAGCATCAGTAGAAATTCAACATGGTTAGGAAACGCTTCAGTTCAGAGATGGTTTTTGGCTGGGCAGGTTGTTGGTTGCTTTAACTCATGCAAAGGTTTTATTCCATTCTGAGTGATAAGACATCCAAGAAAGGAAAGTGAGAGCTGGCCAAGTACATATCTGGATGGATTTAGTTTTAATCCATGCTTTTTAGGATGAGTAAAAATCTGGTGCAGATGTTGGAAATGTTCTGCTGCATCTGTAGATGCAACCAGGATATTATCAAAGTATGGGATACAGAAATCAAGCCCAGATAGTACTTGGCATATGAATCGTTGAAATGTTTGGCTAGTGTTGTGAAGGCGAAATGGCATGTATAAGTACTCAAAGAGACCAAATGGTGTAGTCACTGCAGTTTTGGGCACATCTTCAGCATACAGTGGGATCTGATGATATGCTCTTGCAAGATGGAGGGATGTGTTTTCGATGAAGGTGTTAGGTACAGTCTTGCATATGTGGCACTGGATATCTGTCAGGGACTGTGACAGTGTTAAGTCGACGGTAGTCTCCGCAGGGCTGTCAATCACCATTAGACTTTTTGACCATGAAAGTGGATTGGCCCAGGGACTTTTTGATGGATGAATGCTAGCATGAATTCAAATTCTTTGAGGGCAGCCTTTAGCATCTCTGGAAAAAAACGACGAGGTTTGGAGAACACAGATGGGTCATGTGTTTCAATGTGATGATACACCTCTGGATGATGAGTATGCTGTCCTGGTTGAGATGGATTGGAAATGCTGGGGAATTGTGCTAATAATTGATGAAACTGTGTGATGCCTGATACAATAGTTGTGTTCATAAGTACACTCGATATGTGAGAAGCTTGGCCCTTTGATGTCAGCTGAGTTGTAGCATCAATTAAGCAATTATTCTTGACGTATACTAGAAGGTGAAAATGTATCAAAAAATCAACACCAATAATTGCTTGTGACATCTGCAATAATGAAAGTCCGGCACAAGTTCAAATCAAGTGTTAATAGTTTGGTGCTGTAAGTTGCAATTTGGGTACCATTTGCTGCATGCAGTACAAGTTTATTAAGTTGGTAAGCATTTGTTTTAGTTCTAGGGAGCACAGATATGTCTGTTCCAGTATCCATCAGAAAACATAATGGAGTTGGAAGGTCAGACAGTACAATTCTTTCAATGTGGCAGACATTCTGTTGGCTAGCAGAAGACTGATAGAAAATTGTGCTTCGACTTGAGCAAACTATAGTGAGGGATTATTTTTCCAGAACAGCGGTGGCTTCACCGCAACGTGTGTGATTTGTGGCTCTGGTTGAATATCATCAGGCATATTGATAGACAATTTTCTCTTTAAATAATAATCACATACCTGCACAAATATTAACATAAGGATACACTTAATTTTTTATCATGGAAAAAATAAACATTTTGCCCATGTATAGATCATATTTTGTCACAATACACACAAACAATATAGGGCCGGCAATTACATCAAAATGCTTTTGAGAAAAATGGTGAGTTCACTTTTTATTGCACACACACGAAAATTGTCACTTGTGAACACTGTTCATTACTGGGACATATTACCAAAGGAAAAAAATCACTTCTGTAGCACATGGAGCAAAATTCACTACTGTAGCAGACTGAGGGAAAATCACTGATGTAGCACACTTAGCAAAAATACTATTGTAGCATATTTGTTGCAAAAGTTGAATGATAGAAGAATGATTCCACTACTGGCGAATTCCACGGAATGGAACAAATCACATTGATGTTTTGTGAAAGCTTACTACGATGATATGCATGACTTTAAAAAGAAAAAAAAAAACGAAGAAATATATAACATTTCTTTTAAAATAATTGGAGGAATAACTTGTAGCATACTTTTAATGTCCATCTCTGTCGCTATTTTCAGTCAGTTCTTAAAAATGCAGCGGATGCTCGTGGCTTACTGTCCATGAAAATTCATTGCTAGCAGCGTGCTCTGTTGAAAGTTCACCACTTTTGGTGGTTGCGTGCTTCTTGCATAATATAATTAAAGGAAACAAGAGTAGACATTTCAACTATAACAAAAGAGTATATTGAGTACTGAATTACAATCAAAAATACATTAAAAAAAGGAAGTAAAGCTCAGTGAACTGGATTTGATAGGTGGCACCATCTCTTGAATAGAAGTTGAAGTATCTGTAAGAGCACCACATAGGTATCACTGTGTATCACAGCATTCAGTTAGCTGAATGGCTATATTTACACTGGAGAAGGCAGCCCCCCTTTTTTTGTTTTGTTTGTGTGTGTCTGTGTGGTAAAGCTTATTTAAGTGCTGTAACAGTTGTAATGTATATGAGATAAATTTTAGTCACTTTTCATAAAATTATCTAAGCTGTGGAATATGAAGTCCAAAATTCACTCTTATTCCTGATTTCTTTGGACTTTGTTGAAAGCATCATAACATGTTCAACTTATTCTTCATGTTAAACAAGATTTTACCTTCAGAAAACTCTTAAATTCCTTGTACAGTTGGTGATAGATTTCTTGCTTTGAAGTGAGTTTCTGCAGTTGAATCTATGCTTGCATATTTAATTATCTTAAAATTATTGCTGTAAATTTTCCTACTATGGAAAAATTAAATACAAGTTTGACAAATTATTGCTTAATGTGTCCTTTAAACTATAAGTACTTATCTGTAAGTAATTTAAGTTACTTCATTGCAACAGAAATGTTTTTTAACTGACCACAATTTCAATTAACACAGATACACAGTAAACTTACAACATAAAATGGGCCTAATAAGCAAATAAATAAATGGAATCAATAAATAACAATGTAAAAATTTAGAAAAAGCAAAATATAATTAAAATAACTGCATATATTTATATAAATTTACTATAATATAAATGCTGCTTAGTCTATCAGACAAGAGCAAACTGAGGTGTTTATATCATGTCCCTTAAATGTGATTTACCTGTAATAAACAATAATTTTATTTTTTAAATGCAAATTGTGCAATTATATACTTCTTTATCAATTAATAATTTAATTTCTTAAGTTACAGTATGTATGTAATAATTAGATTTCTAATTGTCCATCATGGGTCAGACTATAAATAAAATTTCAAACAATTCTATTTCCCTGAATTACTATATTGGCCATCGGACAGCACAAAAGACAAATGCAGAGATCATTTAATAAATAATTCTATCTAATTTTTTTTTCCCTGTGAGGTTTTATTTTATTTTGTGCAGTTTCTCCTTACATTCTAATGCAAAATTCTGTCTATTTCCTATCTTGGAGATTTCCCTTTTTTCAAATTTCAAATTACTTGGATACTTGCTGAAGAAATAAATCTCTTTCATCCTTAACTGAGGCTCTTACAAATTAGGAAAGTATTCAAAGTCTAGTACACTTTGTAGCGGATGATGAGGAAAAACTTCTCATTGGTATTTGTTCACCAGATCTCTTTATAGCTTCCCATCTATGGGTCTGCATTAATGTTCAAAATGTCTATCCGTAAGCACATTAACCTATTCAAATGGTTATCGTGTAATTTTTTGCACAATTATCACAATAATATGCTGCAGTCAAACTTTTCCTAACTGGAATTCTTTATTTTTTGTAATAATTCATTGATAATCCTATGCAGAGATCATCAGTTACTTTACCTATGATTGTGTGCATTGAATTTTTTCGGTTATGGGAACAACAGATTTCTTCACTGAATTAACTGTGATGTCAGCTCTGATTAACTTTAATCAACTTTAATCTGTGTTTTGTCAAATGATTTGAGACAGAAAATTATCTTTATCATCAAATCTTTATTTTATAAACTCATTGGGCACAAACCTTTCTTCTCTGCAATTGCATTTCTCAAAATATGTTATATTGAGACTGGTGAAATCATTGTAGCTTGAGATATTTATCTGAATGCTATCTGACAACCTTTTTCCTTTGTAGCTTGTTACACGTATCACAGTATTTTTTTCATCTGTTGATATGTTTGGCCTTTTTTGCCTTCAGTTTTGTTGTATGGCTGACATGTTCTTTATGAAAGAGAAGTAACCCAATAGAAGACTGTCCTATGAGCCACTGCCTGATTACTAAAACCTTCATAAAAAGTTCCATAATATTCTGTTGGATTTTGCCATGTAAACTTTCCATTTTGAAATATGATCTTTAATTTTCCACAATCAAAATACCTCAGAACCTGCAGATTCCACTTAAAGCAGTCATCCCTTCAAAATGTTGTACTCTAGACTTCTTGCTTTTGTGCTTGAATTTACACTTCTTAGAAGGTATACAAAGTACATCTATCAAAAATGGCTGGAAGATTTGTGGCAGTGCCTACAAATCTGGAAGCTAGCTTGCTAGTCCAAAATCGAATAGACTTTACTGAAAGATTTTTCTAACGTATGGAAACTACATTAAAAAGAATGAAAATATATCTATCTGGTTGTAACAAAAGTTGTCTGCCAAAAAATGTTCTTAATAAAGTTAGAAGAATAAAACATGAAGGCAGTACCTTTAGTGCGGGTAGTAATCACCGCCCAAATCTATGATTTTCTACCAATGTTTTGGTAGTTTTTCAAAGCCTTTGGCCCAGAAACTTGGTGGACATGAGTCCAAAAACAGATCAACCTCATTTTGGACATCCTGTGCCGAATGGAAGATAGCACCAGCAAGATGTAACTGCAGGTGTGAAAAAAGGTAGAAGTTCGAAAGAGCGATGTAGGGGCTACATTGCGGGTGTGGCAAAAGATCCATTCGAGTCTCACACATGTAGTCTTACATTATCTTGATAGAATATTACGCTTTTGTACTGGAACTCAGATCAATTTTTCCTTGGTAAAAAAGTCAACATGGACTAGCATCTCTCTGTATACCCTACTGTTGAGAGTTTTACCTTTTTCGAGATACTCTTTGTGAATAATACCATGGCAATCCTACTAGCTACAAAGCATGGTCTTTTTGATAGTCATATTGAGTTTGCGACATTGCCAACGGGCTCTCTAGGTGCAGACCAATCCCCTTTTCGGCCTGTGTTGTTGAAATAAATCCACGATCCGGTCTAGAATTTTGCCTTTACATTCAGGGAGGTTAATGCAGGCCTGAACATGTCTCCCCTTATCTGCTTGACTCAGCTCATGCAGCACCCAGCAACTGAACTTGTACGTCAAGTTTATGTGATGCATAGCATGACTAATGGACATGACACTAACGTTTAACTACTTAGCAAGCTCTCAAGTGGCTGCATACTGGTCTTTTAAAGTTCTTGCAAGCAGGCCTCATCAATATCAATAAGCCAGCCAGAGCACTCTGCTTTTTGAATGTCATAATCCTTATTTTTGAACTTTTGGTACTAAACCTTTATATATAAGCTTTATAAACATTTATACCTATTATATAAGTCATATGAATCAACATTGGTACTTAAAGTTGTACACATGATTTGGTGGCATTCTACAGCTGACTTTTTGCAGCAGAACTGGAAGTAAATGATGGTTCTAATCTGGTGTCATGATAGTTTCATTTCAGACATCTTCTACTTTATGATAACAATATTTTTATTACAAATTTCACAACACAGTGTTCTAAAGCAAGTCTTTTTCTTTCAAATGCTAAAAATTGTTTGACAAAATATGATTAAACACGCCAACGTGAACTGTTTGCGCGGATGATATTTGCAGTGGTGGGAAACTTTCATTAAAACCTGATACATTGTGCACAAGCAATAGAATTCTTCAACTAATATGTAGTATTCATGCTAATTAATTATACTACATGCCCTTCTTATTTAGTCTATACTTCTTAAAATCATTAACTGATAGTTTCTTCATACATTTTGAAGTGGAATGGATTCCAGAATAATATTAATAACATTGGCATTATACTTTCTTAGTAATACGATTTCTTAGTACATGAAACGATTACTTTTTTAATTGCTGGTAATTTTTCTTGGGACACTGTCTGATGTTTCACAGTAAGAAGTGCAACATTCTTCAAAGCCTGTCATAAAGTATTCTCTTCCTTCTTTATTTGAGTCAGTCTCTATTATAAAGTCAGACAGTTCATATGCCTTTTTTAACAATTCATTTAACTTCTCGTACATTAAAGGTGCTTTGTCTTCTTCACTTTCACTGTCTGCTGGTGTTCATAAGATCGTCCCCTTCATCATTTGTCATTTTACGATCATTATTTTTTATTTTTCTTTCTTCCATATAAAAAAATCCTTTGCAGCATAGTGCATTATATTATTTCCTTCATTTTCAGTTAATGGAAATTCTTGAAAATACTTGACAACTTCTGGCCAGAGCTGATGCTAGCAAGCATTCATTGTTGATAAATTCACTTGTTCCCATGAGAGTTTTAAAATTTCTGTGCAGTGTCTTATGCTGAATTGCTTCCAAAATGCCACCAGTGTATAATGCTTTTCTTTGTCTAGTGTTTTATTTTCAGAATTGTAAACATGCCTGTCATAACAAGCTTTGAATCTTTTTATTATTCCATGATTCATTAGTTGGCTTGAGGAAGTGGTGTTTGGGGAATGGATTAAAACCTCTGCGTTTGCATACAATGTTGTGAGGGCTTCAGGAGCATTTTTGAGGATTAAAAGAAGTTTAAAGCTCAGGTTTTGTTGTTATAGCAATGTTTCTTTTCTATTCAATGAATTTTCAAATCAATCATTAAAGAGAACTATTGCAGTGTGGTTATTACTTTGCAGCATACCATGTATAATTGAAAATTTTGTGCCAAACAAATCAAATGGAGACAGTTAAGGTAATGCATATACACAAAATTGCATTTAAGGAGGGTGTATTTTATAACCAAAAATATATGTCATTAGTAAAAGCTTGATTAAGAAAGCTTTTAAGAAATTTTGGTGCAAATATTGATGTGTATCTTCTTTTACATGATTAGGTTAGGTTATCTGATTATGACAAAGCACAAGGACTGTCATCTTAAAGGAAGGGATACCGTTGTGCAGAACTTTCTGAGATAAATTGGCTTATATTCATTTTATGCATAGGACAAATCACAAAAGCAGAACTTGGGGCAAAATACCAAATTGAGCAGTCTTTAATTGCTTAGCTACTGTTAGGGCCCTTCTCATGGCTAACTCTCTATTTATTCTGCAATTCAGTTAGATTTAGCTCATAAAATTTTGTTTTTACTGGAGTTTGCATAAAAGTCAGTATTGAGAGATTTTTATTATAATTGAATCACCCACTATGCAATGTTGCTATCTTGTATATTATTTTTTGAGTGACATACATACATTGGCATTACAATATACTGACAATGTATCATGTTGACCCATATTACAAGTATGCATAGTGTTTTAATTGCAATGGGGAAAACTACAGGTATGGCAGACTCTGATTTCCCTGAATTAGAAACCAAATCTTGGAAAAATTGTTAATTTTTCAAATATCACAATTCTCAAATCCTTAAAATGTTAAGGAAAAATATGTGAGGGTGGGGTGGGGACTTAATTTTAAAACTGACCTGTATTTATTAAAAAGTGGCAAATGAAATTTTTGAATTTTAAGGTTTATTTTCTCAACACAGTTCACAGCACAGTACAAACTTATTTGAATAGCAACTCAGATTCAATTTTAAGTTCAAAATTCAGCAGCCATGGCTGAAGAGTTCAGGTGGTACGTAACTTTCAGGTCACAGCGTTTTTGTACATACCGTGAGTTGTTAAAAAGTCCTAGATTTATTTGTAGTAGGGTTATCAATGCTCAGAATTATCAAAATGATTTATGAATTTTCAAGAAAGCACAGTATACAGATTACTCAAAAGTTGTGGCAGATTATATTGGATGCCACATTGAAACAGTAATGGGACTCCGGCTCATCATCAGGTGATCTTAGTAATTTTGATATCTCTGATACTGCTACACTAGCATTTTTTGTAACTAATAGCTTGGGAAGCAAGCTGCCTAGAATGGTTATCATGGAAAAGAAAAAGTGCATTTTAATAATAAGTCCAGCAAATGTAAATTCATAAAACTATATAATATTTCTAATAAAATATATCATGATTCAAGTGCATTTTTATTTAAATCAATCATTAAAAAATAGAAAAAAGTCTTAAAAACTGCATTCATTGCTTTTAAATTGCTTAATTTGTTATTCAATAGCATTGATTATTAAATATCTTATGGTATACTGAATGATAACAGGCTGATCCCTGGAAGAAAAAACTATTTTAGGCAATTTATGAATTAAAATTGAAGGATAAATGTCTTACATTTTGTTGAATAACTATAGTTTGGTGCATTGGAAATAAAAATGCTTTATTTCAAATAGTGATGCCACTGCTCCCTTTTAAATCACTGAGTTTGTTAATCAAAAATTCATATAAAATTTAAATAAATAAAAAAAGATCAAGATTCAGGCTTGCACTTCAAAATTTGAGCTATAAGAAGAGCATATGTTCAGGTGGAGAGCTTCTTGTGTTCAAAATTTGGTGGCTTGGGTGCCACTGTTTTTCCATGGTGCAAAAAGCATACATACATGGAGATCCTTCATTATTTAATAGTAGAGATGAACACTTCTGTTGAGCATTAATAAAACTAATCTTTCCAAAGTTTTGAGTTAAATCATTCAATGATTTCTTAAAGTAGGTTTTGAAAGATTCGAATGATAAGAAAAGGACTGTTGGGAATTCAAATCTCTTTGAAGATTTTCGGCATGTGAAGAATCAGATGGCCCATGCTTAGGAAAAGCAAAATATACAATGGCTCACATTTGTTTTTGGATATTTTTGAAATTTATTTGCATAAATTTTGTATTAAATATCGAAACATGGGCTCCAAATTGTTTCCTAGCAAAGTATTTTTTGAGAGATGATTATTAAAAAAATAAATATTATCAAAATAGTCTTTGCAATAAAATAATATATTCCAAAAATATTAATCAGTAACTCACATAATAATTTGAACACTCAAAAGTTTTGTAGAGATGTTTTGCAAGATGATGTTTCTTGTCATATGTTTTGTTTTAAATAAAAATAAATCGCAAGATTTATCGTCTGCATTTGAAAATTTTGACTTGTTTAACAAAATATTTCAAAATATTCAAAAGAATCCTTGAAGTCTGAAGAATGAGTGTTTTAGCTGCAACCTATAATCATAGGAATAAACATTTATGAATACTGAGCAGGAGAAATAAGAATTTCTTGTTTGTTTATATGTAGCAGCATTAGCTACATGAAAATTTTGAAATTCACATTAATTTACTTTCCTTTTAATGAAAAATATATCCATTATTTAAAAATTGATATAAATATGGATTTGCAGTGCTTAGAAAAAAATGTAGTTGTGGATCTTGAAATTTGCTGTTACCTAACATGTACCCTTCTTTGATGATGTTTGGAGACCTCTCGTCTATAACACAAGCTATACATGATTATACTGAATCTCAGTCACAGTAAGATTGTTAATAAAACATCTACCATTTAAATAAGTTTATTGTTAACTATAAACACCACATTATTATCTGGATCAAAATTTTAAAAAAAAGTCATTATGATCATAACAAAGCCATTGGAAGCATGTAGGAAGGCAACTATATTATATGTAAATTGAGCAAAGGGGATAGCAAATAAGCTGAAAATAAAAAGCAAATTCAGTTAATGGGAGGAACATTTTTTAATTAATTAAATTCAATTTTTATCATATAAAGTTTGAAAAAAAAATTCATTGCTTATGATGATATTTATATTATTCATGGTAAAGTGAAATCAAGATAGTTGTAAATATATACATGTTTTTTTAAAAACGCAGGCCAGATTTAAATATCAGAAAATCTAAGAAATGTTAGCTAAAGTCTGCAGTTTTGATGTGCAGATTAAGTTTTTTAGAATTTTTCTGATTGATTTAATTTTTAGACTGGTCATTGAAGTCAGAAATTTCATTTTCATGGGGGCAGTATTTTTAATTTTTTTATTTTAAAATATTTTTATTTGTTAATTCTTTGAAGTGTTCCCAAAATTTTTAAATTATTATTATTTATTTTCTTTGGGGAGAGAGATGGTGAAGTTTTAAGTTCATTGTATCTTTTTTTTCCCTTCAATGTGTTTTATTACTGGTATTTTAATGTTTGATATTTGTTTATTTGATTGCTTCTAAGATATTTTGTTCCTGCCTTTTGCTGAGGTAAAAGTAATGTTTGACATAATTTTTAGTGCTGTCCTGGGAAAGAAGTTCACATCAGAGTTGGTGGTGATTTCTTTTATGACCCATTATCTAATAGAGAAGAAGCAGAAGCTAATCTCTTATTAGTTGGAGGAGGTGTTGGTATAAACCCCTTAGTATCAATATTATGTGAATACAGGGACTTACTTTGTGCTACCAACTTTCAAAATGAACATTCAATTAAGCCAGGAAGAGTTCACTTAATGTACAGTGCAAGGACAGAAGAAGAACTTGTTTTTAAGGTAACAGAAATGAAATATCAATTATATATTTAAATGTTTAATTTACTTTAGGGGAAAGTTGCATAAATCTTGTTATGTAGGTATTTTGTCATCTACCATATGTGGTGCTAATATATACTCATAACTAATATTAGTATAATTTGGTATTTAATATATCTTCTGTAATATCATTTAGCTTTCAGTAAAAAGTATATTAATCTGCTATAAATCTTTTTATAATGTGATGCTAAAGAGGTAGTTTAAGCATTCAGTCTCTAAATATACCTTACTCAGAAGTAATAATTGCACATGGAGTAAAAATTAGGTAAAGAAATTATTGTATAATTGATCCACTAACATAATAAAAAATTAACATCCAACATATAATAGTTGAGAAATTATACATATGTGTGTAATTTAGGAGAAAGCACCCATGTATTTAAGTTATTGCCGATGGTAGTGAATGGTGATTTTACTACACATTTTTATGTGTAGTAAAGTACTGAAATTTCCAGTTGAAATAGCCATAGATGCAATACAGTTTATTTCTTGAGACACATATTCTGACTCGCACAGTGCAGTCTGTACACATTGATCAGAATTTTGAATCAGTTTTACATCTTAAGACAATGGATGAAACAAATAGGAAAGTCATGACTTCTTAGCTCGAAGGAAGTAAAGAAGGAAAAGTGTGTAACACATTGAGGAAGAAAACGTAGGAGAGAGTTGGAAGGTTGTGATTTGCAGTGTTAGTTTCTATATCAAATCATCATGATTGACCAAAGCATACCTGCATTAGCAACATTATACAAGATCGTATGGCATAGATTAATTTGGAAATGACATAATTTAAATAGATTTATTATAAGCAGATAATATTTTTAGGATAGATAAGAAAAATAGCCAAATTAAAATGGAGTGTTAAGAGGCAATTGCATATTGCAGTTAGGATTTTGATATACTTTTTTTTTATCTGATACACACACATATATAACCATACATTATAATAAAAAATGAATATATCCAACATGTAATTATTAAATTATACTCCTATAAAATCAAATTTAGATCATAATAATTTTTTGTAAGCTTTGAAAATTTTCATAAACACACTGATGTTCAAAATTAAAAGAATCTTTACATTTGATTGATTATCTTCAAAACTGATAGAGAGGTTTTAATGAGATTTTGTATGAACATAGGTTGATGTAATTAAAAAATATGTGCATACAACAGTCATGGTACACATGCATAATGCTCACTGGCGCAAGAAGTTCTAAAAAACAGAAGTTGCGAGATAGAATAGAAAAGACTAATTGATAATATGGTCCTCTTTAATAGTTGTACAGCTCTCACAACATTACTTCAGATTGGAAATAAGACAGTTTATTGAGTCCCTGTACAGAGGTGGGTTAAACAGCTGGCAAACACGGCAGCCACCAAGGGGGAACATGAGCACAAGGTCATCTGGAAATAAAACCTTTTTTTAATTAAAGAAAAGATATCAATTAAAATTGTTTACTACAATTACCTCAATAAAATAGTGTATTTATTATTCCATTTTACTTAAAAGTAACAAATCATAAAACATATGACACTTTAAATTTTGCCATGTTCTATCTTCTTATTTTTTCCTTTCTTAGAAATTATATATTGAAACATCCCGAAAATGACTATACATGTAGTTCCAAGCAATTTTGTACTCTCATAGAGGGGATTACTTTACAGAAAATTATTACCATTGATGTGCTTATTTATTCATTTTCCAAGAAGTTCTGGTTAGTTTCAGATACTTTCTAGAAGTGGAGGCTGTGAAAAGTTTCTAGGCCTTTTGTTTGACCGACAGTCTTTTTATTAACAATTGTGGATGAACCATTAAGCTTCAAATGACTTCCTCATTTTCTAACTAAATTTGCCGGTACTATGCACAAAAGTCATCAATGGCTGTTATAAATCAAACCTCTACCATACAGCTCTTAACGTTTTAAACAATGCTTGCTCTCATCAGTATTCAGTTTAACTTTTTCGACATAGCTTCAGTTTGCTTTGTTAATGTTTATACAGGAAAGAAGTATTCCTATGCCTCATTATTAAATTGGTAAGTATAACATTTATAATAATATTTGAATAATATAATGTTACTTATAATGTAATAATATAATGTCATTTGTATTGTTTTATAATAATGTTTGTGATTTATATGGCATTTCAGTTGTGTTATAATTTAAAAAATTACCATATTATGAAGATTGATTAGAATTTTAAAATTGCAATATTTTGAATGAAAATAAATGTTCCCAAATTTAAACATTCTATTAATTTAGCTTCATTTAATAATACCAAAAATTCTTTCTCTTACTTATATTTTAATTTTGGACGAAATCTGATCTGGAATAAAACAATGAACCTTTTGGAAAGAAAAGTAATTGTAGTGGAGGACACATCTGTATGTAAAAAATGTGCAGATATGAAACGATACTCATGATAATAATTTGGAACACCATTTTACAGAGAATCAATGCCACCAGCAAATCCCTACAATCAACTCAATGCAACTTATTTAAAGAAGCTGATTTGTTAAAATCTTTGGAAAATTTTATTGCAGAATTCCGTCATGAATTTTTTTGGCATAGAAAAAGAAGCAACTTCTATAATATCTTTGACATCTGAAGAGTGGTATCGCAAGCCACAAAAAAGGAAAAAAATTTTGATGAGAGTATTGAAGAATCTAAATCACTCTCACAGCACAAAGATTTGATTTTAATTCTTTTAATGTTATTTGTGGCAATATAATAGCAGAACTTGTTCATAGAAATGAAGTATTTAAAAGTAATACAGAAAATTTAAAAATATTCTTTAATTTAAATTTGTCAAATTTAGAACAAAAAGTCGATAGAAAAATTAAGAGATTTATAAAGATGTTATAGAAGTTGGTGATGAAGTACGACAATTTTTAGTTCTTCCACAGAAGTACATCATGCTGCCCGAGAAATGTCATCAACTTTTCCTAAAGTAGAATTTTTTTTTTTTTTTTTTATTATTGTTCCAGTTCCCATTGCATCAGGAGAAAGATCTTTTTCTGTTTTAAGAGTCAAAAAATTATTTAAGAAGTACGATATCAGAAGAAAGATGAAAACAGTACGGCTATATTATATATGAAACGACAACTGTTAAATAATATCAATACTTTGAAATAATTGATGAATTTGTTGGAATTAAATGAAGAAAAAATTTACTAAACTTTTCTGCTTAATAGACATTTTAAAATATTTCAGAAAATGTAGTAGTTATGTTTCC
>KK120535.1:0-35867 GCA_000611955.2 Stegodyphus mimosarum | reverse complement strand
TTAGTCTTGGGTAAATATACTAATGTTTAGAAATAAATATTACTCATAATTTTATTAAAATATTAATAATAAGTAATAATATGTATTTAATTACTTAGTATACTTCAGCACTAATTGCAAACAGATATTTCAAATATACAAGTCAGGAAGTACTTTACAGGGGGCCAAAAATTTTACCACCAGGGGCCCCCAGCTGGTTTAACCACCCATATCACTGTAGCAGTTAGTCTTGCTTCTGCAGTAGCATTGTTTTCAGGGCCTGGAAAGGAAAAGCAATTTGCCCTCCCAAGAGCATCCCAGGTATGTTCCACAAGGTGGTTATCTTCATTTTCTACAAAATCTTCCACCAGAATGAACTTCCTGTCATTTTTCTGGATGACAATGTCTTTACAAAAAACATTGTATCCAGAAAAATTAACTGCAGGCCAACTACATTCCTGAAAAGCTAGATGTAGGGCACCAAAATTTCTAATGTTAAAATCTGTATCATTGAAAACCTTTCTTCACAGGATATTTTTAACTACATGACTGGCAGATGTAGTTATGTAGTAAAGTAGCATTTTCTGTACAAGTTACATCAAAATGGTAAATGCAAGAACAACATTGCAACTTCACAAAATTGTTACGAATGTTGTATATATGCAAATAATTTTAATGAAATTGTAATACCTCTTGTGTAATGTAACATGAAATGCCTAAAAAAAGAAGAAGAAAATGATGTACCGGAATATAAGGTTACAGGGACAAGTCCATTTAACATTGAGGTAACGGCTATCTCACTAAATTGGCGAGATAATGCCAAACTGGCAATGGTTTTGGTCACAAAAATTTGGCAAGAAATTGTCAAAGTCACCATACTTGGTGACCATTTGGCAACATTTTCGTCTGGTCTCTGCATAACTGCAGGTGGTACTGTAATTGATCCCAATATGTAACTTTAATCATATAGGCCTTCCAGTAATTTCAAGAAATGAAAATATTGAAATATTTTTATAGCTAGGAGAAACCTACATATGATTGGAGACAGCATCAATTTTTAGTTCAGAGTTGACTTCGGAGTATTGAGAGATCTATCTCCATGTGAGCTTCATTCTTTAGAAGTGCTTTGCATTGCATCGTGTTTAGCGTTCATAGTCATTTGAAAATTGATAACTACTAATTATGCTCTCCTATACTGAAAACAGCTGTATGAGTACTTTTGTGGAAAGTTCCAGAATTGTAAAGTGTTTCTTTTAGGTAAATAAGTTTTATCAAGCTATCATTGGTTCTGTGTGCATTCAATTCATTATGAACACACACAACATTATAAATATATCATGCTCAAACCTCCGATAATGGTACAGCAGTTAGAAAAAAAATTATTCCATTGCCACATCTTAATTCTTGTGCATTTATATTTTTTAAATGTGTAGCATTACCACTGAGCAACAAAGGAACTATCTTCGCTGTAGTTGATTTTATAAAATCAGCAAAATTGTATTACTATTTTGTAAATACTTTATATATGTATTCTTGTATATTTAATAAAGTTATAAACTGATATTGTATAATTTCTCTTACACTGCAGATTGACTTAAATAGCATGATAAAAATAGAAGTACAATTTAAAAGATACAAGAAGTAAAATCAAATCAATTTTAACTAATAAAAAATTGATTTTAAGGTTTTAAAAGTTTACTTTCAGCAGTTTTTGTGACATAGATTCAGGTTCTAGCATCAGTGATTTCAGGTTTTACTCTATCAGAATTTGTATCTTTAATTGCACGAATAATTTCATATTTTAGTTAGTTAACTTAATACAGGGCATTTCCATATACTTTGTGTTTGATGTAATCTTAATCACACAAATTAAGGTTTCTTATATTATGAAGTATATGGATGATTTTTTTTTTCATCCAAGTTAATTATTTCAATACCAAATACTGTTTTAAATTAAGGAAATTGGCTTTGGCTGTGCTGTGTTAAAAAGTTCTTTTTTCTTCCCACATCATAAAAAAAAAATTTCATTTTTGCCCTCATACAAATCTAGTGTAACTTTTTTGCAATTGTTTTGTGTCATTTCTTATAAATTAATTATATAATTTCTTATACAATTTTTATAAATTATTTTTATAAAGAAATATCACAAGATTGTTTTGCTTTGTTTTTAATAAAATTTCCTTCACATATGTGTTGTCTTGTAGAGAAAAATTAATTTAAAAAACTCATAATAAATGTCAAACTTATTGCAATGCTTTGAATCTGTTCAATGGCAATATTTAGAAAGAATGCATACCATCACAGTACGATTTTATAGTGTTACGATGCTGAAATAAGTATTTCACCACATCTGCTGTTGACATAGCCGTTTAGTTGGAAGTAGAACTTTTTCATCATTTCGTAAAATTGTATATATACTATATATATTCTTTTTTTTTTTTCAAGTATTGTATCTGCTTGGGGCAAGTTAAACCAGTTGGGGGCCCCTGGCAGTAAAATTTTTGGGGCCACATGAAAAATGTAACTATATGTTTGAAATATTGGTTTATAATTAGTGCTGAATTATAATAAGTAATTAAATACACATTATTATGTAATATTATTAATTAATTTTAGTTTATTTATTCAAAACTAAAATACATAAAAATTAAAATTATATCAAAAAATTAAATATCCCATGAGAAAGAAAAAACATAAAACAGCTACAACATTTTCTGAAATATTTTAAAATTTAAACAATTGATTATTAAATTAAATAAGTATTAAGTGGAGAGTTAAGTAAATTTTTTCTTTGATTTCATTCTACCAAATTCATAATTATTTTTGAAGTATTGATATTATTTAATACTTCTTGTTCCACATATAGTATAGCCATACTGATTAATCTCTCCTCGGACATCTTAAATAGTTTCTTACTCTTTTTAAAACAGAGAAAGATCTTTCTCCTGAAGTATTGGAAACTGGAATGGCTAAAAAAATTTTCAAAATAATTCCTACATTAGGAAAAGCTGATGCCATTTCTCGGGCAGCGTGATGTACTTCTGTGGCAGAACTAAATTTGTCTTCATCTTCTTTTAAAAATAATAAAAACTGTCATCCTCGTCATCAAATTCTATAACACTTATATCATCTTTATAAATCTCTTTTTATGTTCTACAGTCATTTTGTTCTAAATTCAACAAATTTAAATTAAAGGCCATTTTAAAATTTTCTATATAATTTTTAAATACCTTATTTCTATGAGCAAATTCTGCTATTATACTGTGAAAAATAACATTAAAAGAATTAAGAATAAAATCTTTGCACTGTGAAACTGATTTAGATTCTTTAATACTCTCACGAAAAAAATTTTCCTTGGTTGTGGCCTGCGATTCCACTCTTCAGATGTCAAAGATATTATAGAAGTTGCTTCTTTTTCTATGTCAAAAAATTCATAACGGAATCCTTCAATAAAATTTTCCAAAGATTTTTAACAAATCAGCTCCTTTAAATAAGTTGCATTGAGTTAATTGTAGGGATTTGCTGGTGGCATTCATTCTCTGTAAAATGGTGTTCCAAATTATTATCATGAATATCGTTTCATACTGCACATTTCTTAAAATAAAGATGTGTCTTCCACTACAGTTGCTTTTCTTTCCAAAATTAAAATTTAAGTACCAGAAAGAATTTAGTACTATTAAATAAATTTAAGAACATTTATTTTCATGCAAAATATAATTTTAAAATTACACAATTTATCTTAATAATATGGTAATTTTTTAAACTATAATAAAACTGAAATGTCACCTAAATCATGAGCATTATTATAAAACAACATTATGTCATTACATTATAATATTGTATTATTCAAATATTATTATAAATGCTAATACTTATGAATTTAACAAATGAGGCATAGGAATAATTTTCTTCCATATAAAAATTAAAGAAGCAAACAGAAGCTACACTGAAGAAGTCCATCTGAATACTGAAGAGAGAAAGCATTGTTTAAAAATGTTAGAGCCGTATGGCAGAGGTTTGATTTATAACAGTCATTGATGACTTTTGTGTATAGTGCTGGCAAATTTTGTTAGAGAATTAGAAAGTCGATTGAAGCTTAATCACTCATGCACAGTTGTCAGTAAAAGATCCTCGGCCAAACAAAAGGATTAGAACCTTTTCACAGCCTCCACTTTTGGAAAGTATGAGAAACTAACCAGCACTTTGTGGGAAAAGAACAAATAAGCACATCAATGGCAATCCCCTCTTGCACTCCCAAAATTGCTTAGAATTATAGGCATAGTCATTTTCGGGATGTTTCAATATATAATTTCTAAGAATATGAAAAAATAAGATGATAGAAATATGACAAAATTTAAAGTATCGTACCTTTTACGATTTGTTACTTTTAAGTAAAGTGGATTAATATGCTGTTTTATTGAGCTAATTGTAGTAAACAATTTTAATTGATATTTGTTCTTCAATTATAAAATGCTTGTATTTCCAGATGACCGTATGCTCACAGGGCCCCTCGCGGCCGCTAAACCTACACATGTATCCTGAGTAACTGATAAAACTGTATCATGACAGAAATGTATATCATAGGATTCTTGTTATCCATTAAAAATAAGGTCTATATTTTGAAAAGATCAACTTCATTGTACTTTATACACAAAAAAGGATTACTGGTAGACTAAAATCTTTAATAATTATAATGTGATTTTAAAAATATGTAAATGTTGAAGCCCTAACCATTCAATTGACTATTTGGAAGCAGTTTCTTTAATCAAAATATTTTACTAAATTCAGGTCAAGTTAAAATATTTGTTATTTTTGTAACATTTCTTATAAACAGGCATAACTTCTTGGGTTAATGGACTCCATATTAAAAATTAAGTAAAAAAATGTCCTATTTTAAAATCACAATAGCTAAACTTGTATGTTTAAATAACATAAATAAATGAATAATAATGCAATCAAAGTAACAAAAAAAATCCTATTATTTCTCCCCTTCCCTGCATTTGCCGATGCCACATGCTTTCTTTTAAAAACGTAAGTGAATAAAATATTCCTGATGCTTTGGCACAACATATAATTTTTGTACTTCTTAAATTTTATTCATTGACTGCTTTTTCTCCAAATATCTTGATTTCATTTTTTGTGCAGTTCAGTCTAGTTTCCTTTAAACTGACTGTTCTAGTAAATTTCATCTTGCATAATGTTAAAAAAAAAAGTTTATGGCTTCCCTGTTGAATCCTTAGGCTCACAAAGTAAAGGTTTTTCTTGTAAAAGGATTTAGATAATTTTTTACTAAAAAAACAACTTTTTTTAATAACCTTCAAACTTTGTCTTCTAATTAAAACTTTTGCAAATGGCAATTTTGTTCAGTTATTTAGAATGCTAATGATAAAATATCTGCACCAGTAAATTTTAAATAAAATGCTTCCAGATTTATAATAAAAACAGTTCACATTTTTAAAATGTTTGTTTAGAAATTCTGAAATCATAGGAGTTTTTCTAAATGACACTTTCTATGTCAGTTGAAAGAAAATTTGATGGAGAATTCAGTACAAAAAAAGAATTGGCACAAATACCTGTCATGAAATTAAAAATGGAAGAGGAGGCTGCATGTTTCCTTAATACATTGACACTTATGCTTAGTTAAGAATAATTTTATTGTATATTTGTCCTTGAAATTAGGTATTCTTAAAATTTTACTTCAGTAATATGTAGAAAAGTTAAATTAAAAGAGTAAAATATTTGCTATATATTTTCCTTTATATTGATAAAAAAAAATATTCTAAAATGTGTTTCATTAGAATTTTTATTTTTAGGGTGAAATACATTTAAGTTTTTAATTTCTTTTTGATGCATATCAATCTTTTTATACAGCCGTGTTGATAGAGTTTAACATCTGGGGTAAATCTCAAAATTTTGCCCCCTAAGTACTTTTATAGAGTATGTACATTAAATTGTGATAATTAAATAGTTATTAAACACAATTACACAATTATTAGTGCATATAAATATGCACTAATAATTATTACAATTTACACTCTCTTTTTAAGAAGCAAGTACCTCATTCCTTCCACTCTTGGCATAGCTTTACTCTGCAGCGTATAACTCTTCAGAAATGTTAGATTTTTCCATATAATCATTGTATATTTTATTTAAATTATTTATTCCAATTTTTCAGGATACATTTACAGTTATGGAAATTGAGCATCCAACTTTGACATGTGAGTATTTTGTTACAAGAGAAGTGGAAAAGCATCCTAAACCAGGTATAAAATGTGAGTTATTACTGCTGTATTTTTCTTTAATATATATTAGATAGTTATACCTGAAGAGTAATGAACTAACTGTAATGATATGTTTCAGATTCTCGAATAGAAGAATCCGATGTCATAGAATCTGTGCGAAAACTTGAAACTGGGAAAACATTATGCTATGTTTGTGGCCCTTCTACCATGACAGATGATGTGGCTAACTGGCTTGAAAAATTAGGAATTAAGAAAGAATTTATTAGATATGAGAAATGGTGGTGACATATCAGCATTCTATTTAAAGCAAGGTAATGAAAATAAGCCTTGTTGGCTTTTTTGAAACTGTGCAAGGTATCTTTTTACAACTGCTTAGCATTCTGATGTAAATATATAAAAAAATAATATTCTATTTTCAATTTTTTATTCACATTAAATGAACTATTATTACAAAGGTATTTTTCATATGTATCATAAAAGCTACATAGATCAAAATTTTCATAAAATTGGCATTTGAAAATATGAGAGATCATTAAAAAATCTGGTATTACAAGACTAAACTAGTTAAGCATATTGCCATAGGCCACAGTGATACAAAATATTTGTTATACTAAATTTACGATGGAGAAAACATTTTACGGTGACTTAATGTTTCTCTGTGTATAATGAAAATTCAATAAAAAATATAAAATTATCACTAAAAAAGTTTTAACATCAGGTAGCATAGTCTCACACAGAAGTATTGCACATTCCAGAGATAATGTTTGAAAATTAATTAAATTTCAAATAAAAGTTTGGATTAAAATATGTTATCACTAGTCATTACAACCATCATTCATAAAATACCAATGCACAAACTAAAACTATATGTTTTCGGTATGTGGTAATTTGAAAACAGTTTTTGGATTTCTTTTCTCTTTTTAACACAGGTCATATCATCCTCATAATTAAGTCTGACATCCAAAAAGTTATGACTGAATTCACGTTTGATTACTGTAAAGATCAATCTAAATGTAGTTATATCATTCTAAATTTTTTTTAACTAAAAATGCAATGCTTATTTTTTACTGTTTCAGTATGATGATGAATTTAAGGACATGCCCATAGACATCTGAATTTCAGCTTGGTATTAAATTATATTTATAATTTTTGATTTTTATATGCTATATCTTTCATATAGTTTAAATCAAATCTAAATTTATTATCATTTTATTCAATTTTAGTTTTATATTAATATTCAAATTCACTGTCATTTTAAGAATCATCATTCAAAAAGTACTCATTCTTGGTATTTCTCATAATTTAAAATAGAAACCATTATTAAACTATTTATTTTCATGTTTAAAGGCCTGTATTTAACTTGGTATACTAGTCTGTAAAAACCTGGATGATTTATATTTCATGTTTACCCGTGAAATGAACTGATATTTATTTCAACTGGGAAAAAATACATTGATTTATCCTGATTTTATTGCAAACAGATCACCAGACTTTAGAAATGGAATACTATGCATAATTTACATAAATTCTATTCTAAATCTATCAACAATAATCACAGTCTACTTTTACCCTATTACAAGAACCCTGATATCAAAATGATAGCTAATTTTTACAGTGCCAGATTAAAATTCTTCTAAAGCAACAAGAACAAAAAATTGCTTTTAGCAAAGAATTAAATATATTTTAAACAGTATAAAAATTGGAGAAAAGCTGCTTTAAGCAGAGAATAACTTACATCACATTAAAATCTACTAACAACATACATACATACATATAAGTTGACATTAGATGTCTCTATAGAAAATTCACAGTGTGAAACATATAGGAATGTGATCTTTTGCATAGATATTTGTTCCATTTAGAGTGCTATTGAAAGATCAATATGGCACATGATATGTCGTCTCAAGCTACTACGCTGAGAAAACGTTTTACCACATTTTGTGCATTTGTGGGGTCTTTCTCCTGTATGTGTCACCAGATGAATTTGTAAATGGCTTGAATTATTTGTTGAATAAGGGCAAAGACTACAACGATGTCGTTTCACTGGACCACTTCTCCAGCGTAGAATATTGTTCCTATTCCTTGACTTTAAATCAAATGATGAGAAGAGATTTTGATACTGGTAGAGCTGTACTCCACCTATTAGAACTAAGAAAATAAGCCATGAATCTCTATTTTATAAAATATGTTGATATTTTTTAATATAATAGCTATATATATATCAAATATAATATCAAAAGTAATGAAATGTCTAAATATATCAGATTTGATTAAAAAACATATGGCAATCCACTACACATAAAAATTATATAAAACTAAAATGTAATATTTCTCTAGCGTATAATAAAATTAAATTCCTAAATAATTAAATATTACTAATTCATATTACAATAATAATTATACAATAATACAATAAATACATTATACAATAAGTACTTAAATTATTACTAAAGATATACAAAACTGTAAATAAATATGCACATTTTAATAAACATTTTTAAAACAGCATGCATACACAAAAACTTTTGAACAAAGTTGAAACACTGCAAATTCTGTATTAAAATAAAAGCCAGTTTTCATTAAAATAATTTATTCATGTTTTCTTTAAAATTATTCAGTGAATCAAAACAACATATTTATACATACCATACAGTTTAACACAATTTTGCAAGGATATAAAATGATTTCTGTTTTAAATAAATTTTGAATCAACACAAAAAATATGATTATTACATGCACATTAGAAGGAAATATATATCTTAAAGTTATAATTCATTATAAAACGTCTGAGAAAAGCAGAAATAAGAAGATAAGCATTTATTGATCAGTTAACAATAAAAGTAATTGAAATAATAAAAGTGCATACAGAATATGTTATAAAACAACGCTAAAATTGAAAAATAATATATTTCAAGGAATTGAAAGCAAAAAAGGTTATATATTTTTCGTTAAAGTTTCAAAAGTTTAAATATCTGTCTGAATTATAAGCAAAATTTTAAATAACTATAAATCTACAGATACAGAGGTGAAAGATCAATAATGAAGTCAGCTTTCTATTCTCTGTTGATTCTTTCACCTTAAAAATACTGGGCTATTCCATAAATAATATAATTTTTTTTATACTTCTGTTTTTCAAAATTAAGATAAACAAAATTCTTTTTTTAGTCCAAAACATAATTTCCTTCCTCTACTAGTTCTTTAAGAATAAGAATGGGATTTTATTCCACCAGGGTTTGCAAGATATCCTTGTTGAATTCTGCACATATTCCAAGATGAGGCTTTTCTTCTAGGCTGTAGTTTCCTAGTCGGAATTTCTGGAACCACCTTTGACACTGGCTTAACTTATTATTCAATCCCATATACTAAATTAATATTTCTCTTAATAATTATTTAACTAAACTTATAAAGCAAAGTATGATGAATATGGTTCTTTTGCACTTCCATTTAGCTTTTAAAAAAATAACTATTAAAATTGAACTGCACTCTTCAAAACTTGCAGTAGGAATACGAGCAACGCATAAGCAAGTTGATGCAAACAGTTTATTCCAACTTTTAGTTAAACAGGAAAAAAAGTTGCATTATTTATGGAATGACCCAATAAACTGGTCACTAGTTACTTTCATCTCAGTAGCATTTACAGCCACCTCCTCTAGACTACTATCAATCATACTCCTAATCAATTCTATGTTTTTAACTACTGGCATTCATGGGAAACTCATTGACATGTTATTTCATCTCATGAGATCGCACATGATTTGAATCAACAAATCAATACCCTCCAACCCTCAAAAAAAAAAAAACTTAACAATACAGCAGATAACTTTAAAAAAAAAAAAACTGCTAGAAAGCTCTCCCCGTAAAATAAGAGAAAAATCTAATTTCAACTCCAAAATTTACGCAAAAATAATAAAAATGCTAGGAAAATGTGAAAAACTCATGAATTTAAGGTAATCCAGAAGAACTTAAAGAGTACAAGTAATGTAATGTTCACTGACAAAAAGTAGCAACAAAATCATATACGGGCATACACACCTTCAGTGTCAAAAATATTAACTACAGTAGTAGTTTTATTTGTATAGTTTCAACAAAGAAGAAATCTTTTGTATCTAGAAATATATTATTCCCATTATTATTCCATGTTTATTTCCATTATTATTCCAGCCACTATTTATTCCACGTAAAAGATCAGAGAAACTTTGTCACCAAATTTGCAGTTTTTCTGTAAATGGCACCAAATTTTAAAATCCCATATTCTAATCAGGGCTACTAAGGCATTATGAATGATTATCAATATAAAACTTTTTGCACAAAAAAAATGTATAACAAAAATTCAGTTATGTAATAATATGAAACAAATATTTCTATCAAACAATATGTACACTACTAAGTGAAGAAAATTTTTACTCATAAAGTGTAGATTAAGGATATTTTTTGCCGGAAAAGTACTTTAATAGCCAGTAAAAAGGAAGATGTATGTTCTGTTTACTTAATTACCTACCTGCACATTTTTTCTTCAACTCTTAACAGAATTCAGCATTACCGTCTTTATATCATCTAATTATCATTTTCTACTGATAGAGATTCTGCAACTTCTCAAAATACACTGTAGTTTTTATTTTTATAAAAAAATTTTGACACTTTTGATACAGTTTTATGATTTTTAATGTAAACGTTAAAACTTTAAAAGCAAATGACTGACACAATCAAACTTACTTGATTATATATTTTATTGAAGTTTTTAATCTGATCTCTAATCAAAATATGTCGATTAGTCTTTTTAAGTTTCAACCATTTGTAAATGTTTTATCACACATGAACACCTGTCTTATATGAATACTCAGATGTTCTTTGAGATGTGATACATATACAAAAACATGATTGAAACATGATAAATAATAATGAATATTTTTCTTTCCTGGAGCATTTTTAAATACTGAAAGTCCAGCATCATTACAGAAAATAAATGTAGAATCTGAGATGCAATGGATGTCATATCAGCCACATACCAGATATTCAGCTATCCAGTTACCAAAATGTGAAAATTACTTTTTAATTGAATTCTGTGCATAATAATGTTATACATAATCTACTGGAAAGTCAATGAATATTTGTACATAATAAGAGAAATAAATGACAAAATGTAAAATGTTTTAGAAAAGAAAGTAAAAATTTATTGAATATAACAAACCTGAAAAGCAGAACTTACTGGAAACTTCTGGATTTTTACAGACTCAATATTATAAATAGGTGAGCTGTTTAGATGCTTTTTTATTTTAAATATTTATATTTTAATGCTATAAAAATTGCTTAAAAGAACATTCAAATTTGTGAGAAAGATATGCATTTATGTTTTCATATGCTACTAAATGTAATGAAATTCTCAGCTTTTCACATCAGTGATTGCCAACTGAAAAATTGTTTACATTTATTTGCACTTCAGAAATGGCTAGCAAAACCAGATCATCAAAATCAGTAATTTTAGAAGTTATTCTAGTGGTATTAGCATTAAATCATCAATATGTTGAACAATATGATATACTGAAAGAAAATAAACATTTCTTAATAATAACTGTATTTAGTGAACACAACACTGTAGCAACTACAGTGAACCCTTTCATGGTGACCACTTACCTTCAAAATGTTGAGTATTTCTGATAATATAAATACGCAGATGCTGAACATCACCTTTCTAAGATGATCATTTCCACAGAAGACTAAAATTACTTAGCACTGTACAGGGTCACCTTAGAGGGGGTTCACTGCATTTTGAATCCAATATTTGAAAACTCCTTTTTAAATAAGAATCATAATGATATGGTTTAAAAAAATGAAAGAACATCATTAACAGAATTAAAAATCAAAATAATAATGATGATGAAAATTCTGACCATTTAATTAAGATCCATAAATCTTTACAGAATCCTTTTACAAAGGTATTCTATTCTTCAAATACACAAAATGTCCAACCAAATAACTAGTTTTTATTCACTAGTTAAATAAATGTCACTATTAGCCAGTTAGAGGGGGGAAAAAAGATCACTATTCATTTGCTGAAAAGTGAATATTCATTCCAATGCATCTAAAGTACCAGTATTTACATACTTTCCTCAACAATGGAATTTGGAGGAAATCATTCCAGCAAAATTTCGAAGAAGCCGATCACACTTTATTTAGTTAGAAATTAATCGATGTAGCATATGAAAAACTCACATAATGTAATGTACAAATACTCAAAGAGCCTTTAATTCATGTTTAGAGCTTCTTTCAAATGGATATTTGTGTCACAATTTTTCATGCTGAATCACCATTTTTTATCCATTTTCAAATAAAGTCCAACATTATGTCCATTACAGCACACCTTTTTTTTAATGCAGGAACAGCATAATTTTGAATGAATACTCTTTTACAGAAGGCAGATCTCAAAATATGAAGTTAAAAGAAATAGCAATTAAATTTATCCTTCTTTACAAAAATTTAATGAACTTTTAAGATGTACGACAGTATTCACCGATGTATACTATAAAATATACTACAACGTAATGCAAAGGTGTACACACTAAAGTAAATGTACAACTTACTTTTTTATATTAAAATTGATTTTTCAATACATGAACAATTTATATGAAGAACTAAATTAAAATGAATTTTTAGCTTTAGCAAGTAATCTCAAAAATGGCAAATAGCTGTTTTCTTGGCAGTAAGGCAAATACTATTATCTGGTAAACTGCTTATGCAGAATGATACTAGGGTATCAGGCAGCAGGCAGTGATACAGTATCAACATTGCAATTAAAAATTTTTGCTTTCCTATGAGCATTGTGGCTATCCTAAAAGCTGTTCTGGGTATTTCTAGCAAAATGCCATTTTTTATAGCTTCTGTCCCTTTTTGCTTCTTGTTTTATTCCAGTATCAAACTCAGGCCAGCAAGCACATGCATGCATTGCTTTCTTTCTTTTGATTCTTTTCCCGAGAAAAGTTGTCAGGACAATGTTTGTTCATTTCATGTTAATTCTTATCAAATTTGAATTATGCATTTACTTGATTTGCTAAAAAATGAAGAAGAAGCAATCCATTTTTTCCAAGCAAATGGTAATTTGCCCCCCCCCCAAAAAGAACCATAAGTATCCCAGTGTTCATGCCGTAAAACTGCATATGGCAGAAGATGTATGATGAAAATTCAAAACAAGTGTCACAATAGGAAATGGAAACTAATTTAAGAGAAGTCACTTGCCTTCTTATTTAAGAATGTTATTATGGAGGCAAAGATAGGTTGCACAGAATAAAAGTCTCTTTGACGAAACTCCTAAATAACACCTGCCAGAAATAAAAACTTTAATTGAACTGTATATTTCAGAAATGTAACCATCAGACTGTTGGCAGTTTATTGGTAAATGCTGGCTAACATTTACACTGTATTAATCAATCAACAGAAAAAAATTCCAAATGGATAACAAAGTTGTTCAGAAATACATAAAAATATGGGTACTCTTCTGTTATTCAGACCGGATTCGGAAATGTATGTATGTACATATATGCATGTGTACACATGCATGCATATATACATGCATACATGAACACATACATACATTCCTGAATACAGTCCCAATAACAGAATATTACCAAAATTTGTTACTGCTTAGTTATGCTTTATATATCACAGATACTTTATAAACTACAAATGAAAGAATATTTTGAAAACTGACAGCTGAACATAACATATATAAAACTACAAGCTTACAGAAGTGTTAAATATATAAGTTACTAAATCTAAAATGAAGTTCATTGTACAGATACATATAATGGCATATATTGATTTTGTATATTAAGATGAAATACATTTCATTTAAATATGAATACACATATATGAACATATCGATATTAGATGAATAGAACCATATTATGCCCTTAAGTTCTAAAGAACTACTGTCTAACTTAAAGAAACAGACTTACTTCTGTAAAACTTAAAATAACAGATTAAAAGATTAATTGCAAACATTAAAGAGCAAAGATGTTATAGGTCAATAAAAAGCATAATTAGAAGCCAATAAGATGTACTTCAAAACAAGAGAGTAGTAAAAATCAAGTAAATAAAGGGATAAGAAAAAATAATTATAAAAAATACAGCCATTACATTAGTTTGAGAAAGAGTAATACTATATAAAGCCTTTTGGTGAGTATCAAGAGGTAGATTGTATTAGATTTGCAGAGAGAGGTCATGTAATTCTCATAGATTATGAGGCATGAACTCCGAGCTGATGCTCTATGACATCCCAAAATATGCTCAACAGGATTAATATCTGGCAAGTCAGATGGTTAAAACATTAACTGGGATTCACCAGATTGCTCTTCAAACCACTACTGCTTAATTCCAGCATAGTAAAAAAAAAGTACTGCATTGTCCAACTAGTACAGTCCCTTTCTGGAGAGGAAGACAGAAGCCATGAAAGGGAGTGACTGAAAAACAAAAATATACATACAATCTGCAGCTGTCATCATGTGCCTTACAGCATATACCAGTTCGCCACTTATCTATTGCTCAAAGCATAATACGTTCATTACTAGCCTGTTTGCACAGCAGTATATGTGTAAATCAAATGCACACTTAAAAGATACTCTAATATGACAATTGATAATGATGAGTAAGAAATCATAATTATCTAATCAGACAATTTTTTTCCATTGCTGCATGGTCCAATTCCAATGTTCATGGACTCACTGCAGTTTTAAGAATTGATGACCCAGGGGAACAGAGACACATGAGAGGGGCATCTGCTGCAAAGTCTCACACAGCCCACTGAATTAAGTTTTCAGGTACATTTGTATTTGATATATACTGCATTTAGTTGACAGACGAGTCGTCATCAGCCACCTATTTGCCTCCAGCAAGTGGAGGAGTGTCTGAAATCTGCATTCATTGATCAGGGATAAATACTTAATGTCTAGGTACCTACAATTGGTTTCATTTTCCTTCTTCCACTTAACATGGATACTAACAATTACAGCTCACGAGAGGTGCTGTTTTGAAAATACTCATTCTTTACAACTATAATTTGGCCTTTATCAGAGTCGATTAAATACTTCCCCATTACGCTCACATACAGTAAACAAAATGATGCTTCAATATCCCTAGTAGCTGTTAAATAAAATTCTCATCTATGTCATGCCAGCAAGCTCATTTCAAAAATGCATATACCATGGAAGCTTAAATTACATCCTCAGTTTCATTAAAAATTCACAGTTTGATTCCCATTGAAAATCTGTCACGATCTGCACAATTTAGGATCTTGTTTTAAAAGTACAATATATAATCTTCTAAAAATAAAAAGTAGCTAAATGCAATCGTATGATCTATAGTGCTCCTTAACAGATCAGAAAATGGCACAGAATAAATGATAAAACAGTTGCAGAAATGAATTTTATCAAAAAAGTGTGATTGAAAATGAACTATATACAACCTACAAATAAACCTCAATATTTGGCACATAAATGAAAATTTATATTATATATAATATTTTGCACATATGAATACAATAAAAGTTGTAATATATCTAACTAAAATGCTAATAGTAAAATGGAGCATCTTAATCAGATTAACAAATAATATAAAATAAAGTCTAAAATGAACGTCTAATCATATTGTAAAAAGTAATAATGGTTGAATAATGCATTAATTACAACCAGATAAAATATGAAAAGAAGAAATAATAGAATACAGTAAATATCTAAAATAAAAATCTTAATGTATTTCATGGACTTTGAGGTGAAGATTAAATTTAAACATAATAATGATTTTAATTTAATCTTAAAAGATGCCAAAAAGAATAAATATGCTTAAAGTTGTTTAATTTTTAAAGAAGGACAATTACAGAACAAGATCTGAATGGAATCTATACTATTAAAACCTGTGCGTGTCTCTTTTTTTAGTCCAAAGGGATTTAGTCCCGAAGGACTATTACTTTCGTTTTGCGATTTTGCGTCGGAAACACAAAAACGGCATATCACTTTTCAAATTGTTGCCACTAAATGTTATCGCTCTGCATTAAATTTTAAAAAATGAAAAATCTGCATAAATGTATGCTGTTTTTTTTCATTGTGATAAAACCTAGAGCCATCGAATTTTGAATGACGTAATCCTACTGCGAATATGGGCATCTGGAAGCCCTAATTTTGAATTTGCAATTTGCTTTATTATCGATTTTATGTAATGTGAAATTCGTAACAATATTCTCTAAAACTTTAACGAATTTTTCATTAACAAACTCAAAGATTTCAAAGCCAGCAATACCAACGTTGTACAGAAAAACATTTTTATCTCCAGCGCGTGAGAGCGTGTACCGAAATTTCTAAAGATATGCTCAATTTAAAATTATTTTGCGATATTGCTGTTGAACTGAATTTTATGGTTTAAGTGCGAAGAACATGGTATTTAACAAATAAAGGTAACACACAAAATGTTAAATAAACGCCCCTTTGGACGTAATTTAAAATCTGAAACATTTCAGTTTTTTTTTTTAACCAGCTGAGATATTAATTAAAATTTCTGAAAACACTAATTTTTGCACACATTTTTTCAAGTGGCAACAGTCTCACACATTGGAGATAAAAATGTTTTATTTTGAAAAGTGTTGCTTCTGCTCGCTTTCAAACTGTAGAGTTTAATTTGTAAGTTCTACCAAATATGAAATAAAAATAGCAATGCCAAACATCAAACATATTATTATTATATAAGGTCATATTCTGACATTGAAGAAAGCATGTGACTGCATATGACATCACTGTATGTCAAAAATTGTTCGTTAATGTGAGCATTTTAAATAAACAGCTGCTGTTGACAACATTTTTGGTTTGTATAATTGACACGTTAATTCTTTTATTAATACTGAGAAAATGTTCTTATATTACATTGAATTTAAGTCATGATGTCATGCATATTAACCTAAAGTGTCAAAAGTTTGTTTCTTGTTTCGGCAATAAAAAAATTATTTATGAATTGGTTGTTGCTTGGAATGAATGAACTAATTTCTTTCATTATTGAGCTGCTTTCATACACTTGCTTTTCAGGAGTACAGAGAACTTACAAATTTAGCTTTTGCTGCAGCTTGCTCGTTTTAAAATATTTTCATTTCCTAAGTAGGGAAAAAGTCACTCTACACTAGTTTCAAGGATGATTATCAAACTGCTTCTGCAAACGAAAACTGATACCATTTATAGATTGTGCAGATATACAGTTTATTCATAAGATCAGTTTGCAGGCTTTATGATCTTACATTACTCCCTTATTATAATACAAGACGTGGGATCAGAAAAACATCAGTAATACACTGACTACCAATAAGTATTTGGACACCTGTGATAGAAAAGAAAAACTAACTTTATTCAAAATCAATAGTTGGTAGAGCCTCCACAAGAGGTAATTACAGCGTGGACCCTCCGGGGCATACTTTCCACAAGTCTTTGTATGACAGCTAGTGGTATTTTCTTCCACTCGGCTTGGAGAAGACATAGAAGTTCCTTCACCGATTTTGCACGGGTAGTGCACCCCTGAATTCGGCGATGCAACTCGTCCCAGAGGTTCTCGATAGGGTTCAGGTCTGGACTCTGGGCAGGCCAGTCCATTCGATGAACTCCATTGGCACCATACCAAGCCTTGGTTAACGTCGAAACATGACAACTGGCATTGTCGTCCTGAAAGTAACAGGGGTCCAACCCGTAAAACTGCCACAACGTAGGAAGCACATTGTCATCCAAAATAGTGCAGTAGGCATCGGAGTTGAGCTTACCATGAATGGGGACCAAGGGTCCCAGCCCATACCAGGAGAAACAACCCCAGACCATAATTCCACCTCTGCCGAACTTGACTGTTGGCACAATGCATTCTGGCAGGAGACGTTCTCCAGGTAGACGCCAGACCCAGACCCTGCCATCCGAACGGTAAAGGGTGAACCTTGATTCGCCACTCCAAAGAACCCGTTTCCACTGATCTACGGTCCAATTTCGATGTGCTTTGCACCACATTAACCGAGCAGCGCGGTTGGACTTTGTGATCAAAGGCTTATGGGCAGTAGCACGACCATGAAAACCAAGCAGATGTGCTTCCTTACAGATGGTATTCATTGAAACAATACTCCCGGATGCCTGTTGAAACTCCTCGCGGATGAGGACCATCAGTTGGGTGCGGTTCTTCCGAATTTCTCTGGACAGCACTCGTCGGTCTTTATCTCCCAGTTTCGTTGGTCTGCCGACTCGGGGCACATTCCGACAATCACCGCTCACCTTCCACTTGTTAATCACATAGGCCACTGTTGATTTTGGGTACTTCAGATCGCTAGATATGTCCCTTAAGGATCGGCCACATTTGTGATACCCGATAATTATACCTTTCTCGAAATCAGAGAGCTCCGAACTGCAAGGCATCTTGCATGCCGATGCTGTTTCCTACACGATATATACCAGTGGAGTCCGTGACGTACCTTAGGACCGCAGATATCGTCATTTGCATAGGTGTCCAAATACTTATTGGTAGTCAGTGTATTATATTGAAAAGTAGCAAGTTTACAAATTAAAAAATTAAATATTTAGATAAAATAAGAAAATATATATATATATTCTAAGTAATAAATTTCAAAAACATTTTAATGAATTTCAAAGTAATTACATTGTAAAAAGCAATGAACAAAACAGAAAATGCAAAATACACAAATAATACACATTTTGTGTATATAAAACAAAAAACACATAAAAAATAAGTACATATGCTATAATATATGTATACATAAATCAAAATTTTATTATAATCATTTTAACATTTACTTAATAAGCGCATAATGCACATAAATATGTTTTATACTTTGATAAAAAATTCTGAAATTTTAGCTATTTGATTTTAAACCTTTCAGAATGTAAGGTTTATCCTAATTTTATTAACAGTTATTTTAAGTTTATGCACCTGTCCTATCTTTTAGTTTCAGCTTACAATTTCCTACCAGAATGTAATTTCAGAAACACAGTTAATGCAAATGAGCAAGAGTACTATTTAAGTTGATGTTTTAGAGATTTCGAGAGAGAGAGTCCGAGTTTCTGATTAGCACATTTGTCTTTTGGCTACGTCTCTCTTAGCTTTGCTACGCTCGACCATTCTTTAGACCCTTGTTTGGCTTTGTTGACTTAATTAAGATTTAGAGGCCAACTACTTAATCTTGATAGCTTCGACTATATCTTCAATCAGCTTTAGTTAAGCTTAGTTTAGTTTAATTTCATAATTATTTAAGTTCAAGTCCAAGTGGAGGTTTTGCTGTACGTTCCGAGTTAGGAACTGATTGTATTTATTCTGAGAAATAAAGGTAGTTAACCCTTCTTAAAACCCCACAAGTAAAATAAATGTTTGATGCAGATGCTGCATGATTTTTAATGGAATGTGTGTACTCTTAAAAACTTATGTTTACTGTTTCATTGCAATATGTCTTATTTTAAAAATATATTATTTATAAATGTATAAAACCTGTATAACACTAAGTGCTGTATTATACTGAGTAGCATTATAACAAGTGAATACTACACTAAATAAGAATTCAATCCTTTCAGAACTTATTAAAAAGGAAAGGAAACAAAATATTATGCACTTCATTAATGAAACTTAAATAACTAAAAACATTTTATTTCTTTAAACCACTAAAAAAAGGTCATAAATAACATATATAAACTGCATGCTATGATATACTAATTAAAAGATAAGCATGTATATATTTGATTTCCAAAATTTGTAATTTAATTTAATTAAAATTTGTAATTCTGTTGCCAAAAATAATCAAATAATAACTGCATTGTTGCATATGTTAACTGAAACCTTTTTCAAACAATGAATGTACAATTTATACACATTTTTTCTTATTAAACATAAACTTATCTTCAGTATTATTTTAGAACATTTTAATCTGCCCTAATGTATAAATATATAAAGAAAGATTAAGTTCAATGCCTAACTTGCATTGAATTTAATGCTTAACCTATTATGTATTTATGCATTGCAGCAAAAAAAAAGGAGGGGATTTATAAATTTTCCTTATTAGATACTTTGGTGATTAATATTCAAAGTATTTAATAAGTTATTTAAAATTTAAATGTTTGCCAAAATATATCAGTACTTGGCCTAGTGACAGTAATCATAATTATTTTCATAAAACAATATCACCAACATTATTTACTGAAATAAAATTGTTACTGATCATTGCTTAGAGAAATTTATTAATTTAATACAACTGTATTTACTTAAAAATTCTTATATTCCCTGGTTACAAACTAACAGTAAATTCTTATGCCCCTGGTTACAAACTAACAGTAGATCATGTGAAAAATAATAACAAATACAACACTTTCAAATATACTGCTTACAAATTATGATGGTTACATCTTTTATGTTATTCAACAAAATACCATTATTTATTTAGTTTAATAAAAGCTTACCTTTTTGAAAGCTCTTTCATCCCTTTTGAAAACAAGATTATTCATTATAATGAACTAAAAGTAAGATAAATGTATGCTACAAATATTGACCAACACAAAGCACAAAGACTGCACGTTAGCAGTTAGCAAGATCATAAAGTTTAAATACTTTAAGAGCTATTTCCATTTGATAAATGGAGGGCTTACCAATAAATATTAAAATCTTCAAACTTTTACAATAGCATATGCAACATTGATTAAATGAATACATTTAAATTAATTAGAAGTTGTAAGATACTCAATTTTATTAATTTATATAAAAAAATCTATTTTTTTTAATAAAAATTAGAAACGAAACTGCAGAACTCAGCACATAGTTGTCAAGCCAGTTGTTATATTATGGTGGTGAAATAATTTTATGAAAAACATCTATGCAAAATATCTCCTTTCTGCAAAGCATACAGCATGTTAATTAAACATTCTGAAATATTAACGTACAAATGAATAAGTAGCATTTACTCTCTAAGGTGACAAATAATATGACGATGCAAGTTGCCTTTTTGAGTAAATCCTTTTCCACATTTACTACACACAAAAGGTCGAACACCAGTATGAGTTAAGAAATGCGAATGCAAATGTGCACTGTTATTTGTTGAATATGAACATGACATACATCTGTGCTTTTTGGATGTATTTATTTGGAAACTTTTCTTTCTTGATAAGGTATAAAAGCTGTACCTTGACACATTTTCATTTCTGGGGACTAATAAAAAAAAAACATAATTAGAAATCTTAAAAGCAAGACTTTGCAAAAAATTCTCATACATAAAATACAATAATACATACATAAATTACAATATGTACATCAGGATACTAAATATGTAATTTAAATTGCACAAGTGCTAATAAAACAAAAGTTGCTTGCATATTAACTACTGGCAGGAACTTCAGCTGACACCAAGACAGTGATCTGAACACAACGCACTTCAGTTAGCAATATGAGTGTCACAGGAATTTAGTTCCTCTTCTATTTCAGTGACAAAAACTTCCAAAATCTGACAGTTTTTATCTATTGTATCCAACTGCATGACGAAAGTTCATCAACATAATTGCATTAAGCATTAAATAATTGTTCGACTGTTGTAAGATGCACCAAGCAGCAAACAACTGGACATAGCACTTGGACCTGGGTACAAATCTGAAAAATCGAACTAATTGCAAGGGAGTTTTCATGGCTTTACCCATGTGTAATGTGAATATCAGCCAGTTTTCCTCAAAATGTTTCCCACAAAAGCAGTCCCCTTTAGGCAGATAGCTTTTGGGTGATTTGCCATAATCCAATCAATTACTGCAAATGTAATTCAGATTCCTTCATGACATTCTTTCTTATCACCTGTCTAACATTTTTCTATATTACATTCCTATTGCATACTTGCTTTAGTGATATTATAATTTCATTACATGAAAATTAATATTCAGCAATATCGTGATACTGAAAAAAGCAGAAAGCTTCCATCTGAATATTTTGTAAATATCCAAGATCCATTCAGAAAATAGCAAATTTAGAACATATTGAAATTAACAGAACATGATTGTGCATGTGGTTCAAAAAACATTGTGAAGGATAAGGAAATGTAACATGGATGCAGACATTTATTGACCAATTATTATTGTACTTTGGTGTCAATCAAAATTCCTGATGGCAAATGATATTCAAGTAAATGAAATAATAAATTAAACAAACGTTAAAAAATTTAAAGTTACAAACTGAACAATAAAGTCAGGAATGACTATCCATACATATAAATATATATATATATATATATAAACAGACAATACCCATATATGAAAAAAACATTTTATTGATATAAAATAAATATACATCAAAGGAGCTTTCAAACATTATGTAGGATACACACGACAATTTTTTTAAAAAATGAAGAAAATGAATGATGATTAATAAAAATTTTAAAAGTGATCTTTTTTTAAAAAATGAAGAAAATGAATGATAATTAATAAAAATTTTAAAAGTAATCATCTTAAAACATTTTAGTTTTTTAAATATTAGTAACTTTAAACAAATATAGTAAAAATTAATAATTTTCTGGATTTTATGAACATCTTCATGTTCAACATCAATATGAGTTTTTGTACTATACAATTTACTTTTAGCCATTAACCTTTACTAATATAAGATAAACAATGAACACTTTCAAGTAATTTTCAACTTTCATATCATAGCCAATTACTGTCTTATACAATCTACTCATATATATGTCTTATACTGTCTACTCAATCAAAAATTATTATTTAATCTTTCGTTAATAACAATAAAATGCAGAGTTGTGTGTATCACAAAGTACTGACATATATAAGCTACAAAATTTGACACAGCAGTTGTTAACCTGGAGTCTGAATGCACTTCAAAGTGATTTTTTCCAAAATTTGGTTCACGTAATATCGAAACAATTTTTTGTGCATCTCCGCATACATCTTCATTTAATAAACTAATAGTTCCAAAATTCTATTGTTTACACTAGCAAATACAGCAGCAAAAAATATTTTAAACAAAATTTATTATGAACTTGTAACATAATTTATCAAATTCGGGTTTTTTTTTTTAATTTTTTATTTATTATTATTAAACTACCATATATTTGCTACTTTACAATTTCAAACAGTAAAGTTTTCAAATTTTCACAATAAATTTTGTACTCTCTTTAAAATAAGAACAATAAAAATATTAATTAAGCCATTTTTTATATTTTCAAATAAGCATTATGATTTTAATCAAAGCAGTAGTAATCTTCTGTCAATCTCAATTAGAAATCATATGACCTCTACTTGAAAACAATGACTCCAAGAGATGTCATACAATGATGATAAGTAAAACTTACACAAAAAACAGGGGGAGGAACAGTTCTATATCTCCCATTCTACTGGGCAGATTGAAAAATTTAACTTGCATTTTCATGTCTTGAAAGTGTGACTTGGGATATATATTAGATTTATATATAGCATAGTTCTAACATATTTAGAAAAAAAAATTTTCTAAAATGACAATTATTTTTTTCCATACCTTGATTTTAAAACTCAAATTATGCCTAGATATTAAATTTAATCAAATTTGATGAAAAACTTAATGAGGAATTTTAAATTTTGTTTGTAAACTTTTTTTAGTTTGCACCAAGAATAATTCACTTGACGAAATTCTTAATTTATGATAATCAAAATGTGCCAATATATAAATTCTCATATATCTTAAGAAATTTTGAATAAAAAAAATCCTAATTTTTTATAGATATATCTAGAAATATATCTACTTTAAGGCAATGGAAAAAATTTTACATCTTATATTTCAAAATGTTTTTTGAAAAATCTATACATAAAAAATCACTAAAAAATACAAATTTTTAAAAACATATCGGAAAATAGCTGTAAATTTTATCTGGACTGAATCTAAGTTTCAAATTATACAAGGAGGAATCCAGCAAGTTAAATTAAAAAAAAAAGAGTTATTAATAAATATATACCATACTCAATTAACAACGAGGAGCTAAAATTTTAAGAGCTGATTTTTTAAAAACTACTTGTGTGATTTTTACATAACTTGGGACTTTGGCATTTGAGTTGCAGAATCAAAATATGGAAAAAAAATATGTTTTGATGATATATGAGGCATGTTACTTCAGAAAGTCTGATTTTGCGTCAAAATATGTATGCTAGAAAAGTGCTGTATATAAATCTAATATATATCCCAAGTGGCACTTTCGATACATGAAAAATGCAAGTTAAATTCTGTTAAGTAGTCCAGTAGAACGGGTGATATAGAACTGTTGCTTTTTTTTGTGTGTGTGTCCAAGGTGTACAAGAAAGTATGTAATGTCTATTATACACAGCATTTATTTCCTTTCTTCAGCACACCTTCATTAAGTAGTTACCCCTCTTGTAACTCACACTTTTTCTGGCAATTAAAAATTATTTGCAAAGAAATTAGACTTGCCATTCACATGTCATTTTATACAGATGCTGTTCTTTACAGCCTTTAATTTTTGTTGTTATACATATATTATATGTTCCTTCTCTTTCTAGCTGATATTTAGAAATTAGCATTCATTTATTTCAGTAATTTATTTCTGATAAGCTTTTCTGATGTTTTCAGTAATTCATTTATTTCTGTTAAGCTCATTTTCCCTCAATATCTTTACTTCCATTTTAGTGGGTATATCAGTAAAATTAGGAAGTGCCTGGCATCTAAAATCATTTTCTGAAGAGTTATTCTTTTTCTATAACTTTATATATCTCATTTATAAAGCTCTCACTTCATAGCCTCTCATTTTAAAAGCTGATTTTCTTAATTTGATTTTTATGAAAAAAAAATTGACTTGAAAATTCTTAATTTAAACCTAAAAGAACTCCTCCCCCCCCCTCCCAAGGATAGACTTTACATTTAGCTGCTCCTTTCTTTATTGAATTTGCTTTTTTCGAGAATGAGGACTATATTTCTTACTTCTCATTTAATATATACATCAGTAAAATCTTACAAAGAGAATTTCTTCCTGTTTGTAAGATTTTACTTGAATGGGATAAAAGTCTTTCTAACTTTTATTTCCTCTAAGAATGGTTGATTACAATATCTAGCAAATTGTTCTGTTGCCATTAAAGTAAACATACACCATTAAATTCCTATGAAAATAAGGCTGGAAAAAATTACTACATGAGCTGCAAAGCTTTAAAATAGTGCTGATTTTTTTTTTTCATGTATAATTTTTAATTAATCACTAACAAGTTGAAATCACTTCAAAAACAATGTTCTTTGGTATAGAATAACATTACATACTTCAGTATTATGAGAATTTGCCAGTGGACTATAAATTAATATTTGAAAAACTTATCTGAATAGTTGAAAATGTACAATTAAAAAAAATTAAAGCAATAAAAATCACAAAATTTTATGAATTCAGCCAAAAAAAAATCTAGTTAATTGAAATTTTTCAAGCAAGCTTACAAAAGTGTCAAATGATAATTAATACTTGGTTTGGCACATTTTGCAATATTTTCATTAATCTATATGAATAATAATAACAAAGAAAGTCTTTCTCAAGAGAAAGATATCACTAACATTTTCTTAATGCTGAGTACACAACAAGTATGTAATATTTTTTACATCCATAAAATCAAATTACTGAAATAAATTTAAAAATTTGGATGAAAAACTTATTGCTTAATGTTTGACATAGTTTTAATCCTAAATTAAATTCAGACAATATTTATTAAATTTTATAAAAAACACTTTTTTTGTGTGCAAAATTGCAAAAAAAGGTAGCAAATCTTGCTTTTTACAAGAAGACAGTAATGCTTCTATTTGACAAAAAATAATATTTGTGGCAAAATCCAAATAAAAATTTTTAAAAAATAATAATATGAGATGTAAAAATAGGATTAAAATTGTAATAACAAAAATTGAAATAAACTGAAAATAAATTAATCAAAAACGTATATAATAAATCATAAAAACAAATTTCACAAATCAAATCAAAATATATTATCAATATTAGGTTGTTTGGAAAGCAATTTTGTTTTCTTACCATCACAGACATTGTTATATCTTTAATCAGGGAACTTTATTCTAAGCTGTGCTGTTATCGTATTCTTTGACAGATAGATGGACAGGATTTTTTAGATTTTTTTTTTTAAGCTTCTATCAGGAAATTCCATAACTGATTCAAAAGTATACTGCCATCATCTAGATAAACTGAGTGATACCATCAAACAGAAAAGGCCAGAACTGACCACCAACAAGGATTCAGTGTTTTGTTATGATAATTGCAGATCTCCAGCAAGTTCGGTAATTTGTCAGAAGCTGTTACAGCTTGAATGGGATATGCTGCCAAACTAACCATCACAACCTCAAAGTAATTTAAAGGGTAAAATATTTACTCCAAATTAGGATGTTAAAAAACCCTTGGATCAGCATTTTGTAAGCAAAGATCAGAACTTTTAAAAGCATTTAATCATGCATCTGTTGGAAAGATGTTCAGCCAAAATGGTAAATATATAATTCACTGAAATACACTGGTGTGCAAAAATTAAGGACGAAGTCGAAAAATTAGCATATCAGCCGAACGAAGAGGCAGAGCGGACAGAAAGACCAATCAGGAGATTAGGTAAAGTGATGTACGGTAGCACATGCCCAGATATGCAGGTAGACGTAATGGGGGGAGTGTCTGAGTAGTATAAAGCATGTTGTCGGTGTAAGATCAGTATTTCTGGCAAAGAGATTGCACGCCGTATAGCAGTTAAAATCACACCGAGTTGCTGCCTCAGGGAGAAATGGCGAATAATCAATCTATTAGACGACATCTGGATGCTTTTACCCGAGGTCGAATCATTGGGAAGTTGGAGGAAGGCCGCAGTGTGACAAGTGTGGCTGCAGAGTTCGGAATTGCTCACAGCATCGTTTCACGACTTTGGAGACAATTTCAAACTACAGGAACAGCTATCCGGGGGTTTAGTAGTGGTCGTCCACGAGGAACCACACCCGCAGATGACCGGTATATTGCCTTACAGGCCAGAAGAAACAGGCGGCAGACAGCGGGAGAAATCGCTAGACACACGACACAGGCGACTGGACGACCGATATCGCGTTTTACCGTGGCCAGAAGACTGCACGGTGGTGGTCTGTTTGCACGACGCCCTGTACGGTGTGTACCTCTAACGCCTGCCCATCGGAGAAGGCGTTCTCTGTGGTGCCGGGAACACCGGAATTGGAGAGACAATGAATGGGGACGAGTACTCTTTACAGATGAGAGCAGATTTAGTCTGAGTTGCGATTCTAGACACATACACATCTGGACAGAGCGGGGAACACGCAATAACCCCTTCAACATCATCAAAAGGGACTGTTTTGGAGGTCGCGGAGTTCTCGTTCGAGCAGACATAATGCTTGGTAGCCGGACCGACCTTCATATCTCCCAAGGAGGTTCGTCACCTGGGACTGCTATTGTAACGAGGTTTTTCTTCCTTACATGCGTCTTTTCACAAGGGCTATGGGTCCTCAGTTCCTCTTCATGGACGACAACGCTCCACCTCATCGCACAGTTACTGTCGAAGAGCTGTTGGAGAGTGAAGATATTGAACACATGGATTGGTCGGCAAGGTCTCTGGATCTAAATCCCGTCAAGCATGTACGGAACTTACTAGGGAGACCCGTGGCAGCACGTAACTTATCGCCAGTAACGATTCCGAAACGGCGATTGGTGCTACAAGAGGAACGAGCAGCAGTGTCTCAACAGCTCATTAACAACCACATATCCAGCATGCACAAATGACGTGAAACCTGCCTAGCAGTCAGGGGAGATCATATCCCCTATTAGACACCGGATGTTTCTTGTTGGACACCCATCACAGGGATGTTTCGGCCTTCAGTCGCATTGTACTCCATGCTATTTTTTCAATAAAGCTTCTTTTTATCCCTCTGATTTCTCTTTTAGTAAATGTTGCTTACATTACTGATGTCCTTACGTATTGGGGATTTTACGGTATTAAATGTGCTGATTTGGAAAGCTTTTGTACAAAGTTATATTGAAAAAACCATCTCGTCCTTAATTTTTGCACACCAGTGTATTTATTTAAAGAAACATATTCCCCCCCCCCCCACGGGAAAAAAATTACTTTTGAACAACCCAACAGAGACCCCTTAATCTTCTATTTGGTAGCATTTATCACATAATTCCAAAAGTATAATGGCAAAATATAAAATTATAGTACAGATTAATAACAAAAGTTATATGAAATACAATGCAATACAACTAGAGAAAATTAGACACTATATATGTATTTTTAATTTGTACTTCTCTCCCAAGATATTCCACACATGATAGAATGACGTTTCATGTTACTTTGATGAGAAAAACCTTTGCCACATTTAAAACATTTGAAAGGTTTTTTACCAACATGTGCATTTAAATGTGTTTGCATATTAGCTCTGTATTTTGTAGTATAAGAACATAGGCAACACTGATGGACTTTTTCACCAGAAGGCAGACAGCGTGCATAACTTGATAAACTATACAATGAATCTTCATCTGATGAGAGATTTGAGCTCCTCCAAGTTGTCACTGCACACAAATAAAATATATTTTAAGCAAAAATATACTATTTACCAAAAATTCAGTGCAAGATATATTAAAATTGCAATTTTTAATTAATCACTATAATCAAGTTATAAATTAATACGTTGTTTAACAATGTATTAAAAAAAGCTTTCTAAAAGCTTATATATTTATGCATAATTTCTGTTATAAGTAAGCCACATGATATTAAATGACATTTTAAGTCAGTATAAATAACAGTCTGGAGAAGATAAAATAATCCTCATGTCAAATGAAAAATTAATATATTTCATTTTTGGATATTTGATTATTATCATCACTTGTAAATAAAGACTTCATATTTTTTAAGTTGCAATTATAATTACTTGTCAATTATTTTCTTAATTGTTTGTGAAATAATTTAGAAATACTTCATTTTTCAAATAATTAACTTCCTGAATTCTAGAAACACTCCTTTAAATGGGCTGTCTTTACCAGTACCCTAACACAAATGTTAGCATCTTAATGAAAATTATTCAGAGTACATTTATGGAAATACTTTAAATTTTGATATCCTGGAATAAAAAATGCTAACTCCTTAATAAAAGAATATGATAGATGAAAGAATATAGCACATTATACACAGAACTCGCAAATGAACATATTGGGCAACCTTAATTACATCATTTTTATATTTAGTTATCATTATGCAAGTAGGATGTTACTTTACTTTTCTGATTAATTTATAATGCATGTGATAAAATAAAATCATTGCACCTTTATGTAACAAGGTTACGTTTTTATAAGGGTGTCAACTGGTTTTTATTAGTCATAACGAATCAGAATATGGTAAATTGTGCTTTACAGAATGAGTATTACATTGCTTTTAACATTAAAGGCACAGTGTTTAAATTCCATTCCAAGCAACAAAACCTACATTATTTCGGTGCCTCATATTTTCTTGGTTAACATACATTGCGGGAGGTAAACCAATAACAGATTTTTTTCATGCATAATACAATATTAGCATATGTTGTATTATGTTACACATTACATTATATTATTAGCAGTCTTACATTCATGTAAATGTTTTAATCTGCTATTAATCTTTCTCAGAAATACAAATTATACAGGATGATTCAAATGTTACTCACATCAAATTTTCAAAAATAAAGGAAGTTCCAAAATAGATATTAATAATACTATTTCAATAGGTAATATCTATATATTGTTACAAGTAATAACTCACTTGAAATATCAGTTGAAGTTTACGCTGTTGACTTCAAAAACTGTTTGGTGCATGATGAAGATTAGTTTTCTCTAAACAGAATGAAATTTTGATTGAGCATTACTTCTTCATAATGCATTCTTAACAAAAAGTTGACAACACTTTCCCAAACGTTCATGAACCTAACTACAATGATTTTCTGCTTGGTACACAGTATTTATCCGCTAATTTCAAGAAAGTTTAAATGCTCTCTATACAAAATGAAGTGGCCATCTCTCTCTTCTAAGTTTGGACAAAATGCATCAAATCAGGAATAAAATGTTGCAGTTGCAACCAAAGAGTGTGCATCTACAACATTCATGTTTTAGAAAACAAAGGGTGTGATACATATGGTATTACAATCAAATTCATAGACTTCCATGTAATGTTCGATCGTAAAAATTCATCCTGCTTGGAAAAAATTCATCCTCACTTTGCATTGAACAAGTGGTTTCTAAAACTAATAACAAAGTGAAAAATAATTTACCCTTAATACCCATTTGGAATTTCTATAATTTTTTAAAATTTGATGGGTGCAACTTTTGGATCCCTCAGTATAATCCCCTCTTCATTGATTTCCAAGACAGTAAATGAAGCAAAGACATAGGCCAGTAAATACGGAATACATACAAGGACAGAATAATTCTAAAATATATTTTTTCATTAATGGGTTGCTTAATCAAGTTTAAAATAAAACTCAAATTTTAAAGTTGAAGCAAATTAATTTTATCACTACTAAATTCTATTTAAAGGCAAAAACTTGCAATTATTTTTTTTTGAGTCATTTCAAATTATTTACTCTATTTTCCTATTTTCATTATTAAATTAAAACTGTATCATTTTACAAAGATTGTGGGTTTCTGGTACTTTCTTATCAAAAATCTAATCATTTCAATATACACAACTGATCTATATTCTAATTAAGCAGACTCTTTAACACAAAAAGTTAAGGATTAATTTCAGGATAATTAGGCAACTTTATTACCTCATAACTCACTTGGGAAGAATTCCTAAAACTGTCAATGATATGAACTAAATTTGTATTTTTACTAGCTTTAATTCATTGATTAATTTTACTGAGTAATACAAATGAAAGCATTATCAAAATGTGTTTTGAAGAACTATCACAAATTCTGGTACTTGCTGATTATCCACACTTCCGATTTCATCACTCAGGAATACTGCAATTAACCTTTTCTTTACCATACAAATGCAGTGGCGTAGCTAAGGTGGGGCAAGGGGGGACATCTGTCCCTGGGCGCAGCATCCAAGGATGCCAAATTGATGTTATGAAATTTTAGAATGAAGCGTTTTTTCATTCTTGGCACACAGAAAGGGGCGCAAGATCTTCAGTTGTCCTTGGGCACTAAAAACCCTAGTTACACCTCTGTACAAATTACATATTACCCCATCTATATCATACACATGTTTGAGTGTACTTTGAACTATGAGCTTGGCATTTAACAATCATATTGCTAAACAGTATTCACCAGCTGTAAAAATGTAAATATTGGCCATATATACACTTTTGTTCTTTCTCATAAAATTTGTCTTATAAAAAAAATTTAGTTACTTATGAATAGAAATAGCCAGAACTTCACTGATGCATAAAACTGGGAATCAGTTGATTACTTTTTCGTGGGAATATGGCTGCAGTATTTAAATTTCACTAAAAATAACTTACATGACTTACAGTTACTTACATATATGGTTTTTACTAAATTTGTTTTGTTTTATAAATACATCTTCTACTTTTCCTACATTAAAAGACATCTGAATCCTTGATTCAAATTCTGCAGTGTTATGTCATCATGCTTCACATAATACTGAAAACAGGCATTAACATACATTCATAAATAAAATCTACAAATATTCGTTCTGCATCAAAATTTATTTTTATTTGTGCCCAAGAAATTTATGCATGCATAACAACAACTTATTACTTTGTACATGTACAAACATTGTACAGAAATGTTGCTATTATCAAATTTTACACATTTAAATAAAACGTCTAAAAAAATTGTATGTGAAATCTAAATTTTGGTAAAGTAATCCATATAAAAACAAAAATCGAGTGTTTTCATACACTTCAGAACATACAGCCTCTCTTATACATTTTTCACAGCTCAATAAAAGCAAATAATGTAAAACCTTTTAAAAAAACAATAAAAACAGAAAAAAAATTTCAATGAGCAATATAAATGCTCATAGCTATCAAACTATATTTTCATTAAAATGAAAAGCTTTGAAATGATCGATTATTTACATCATTATCAAAATATTTCAAACATTACAGACAATATAAATTTATATAATGCTTTAGAACTTTTCATGTTACATTCAAAAAACACCTAACGAAATGATGGATAAAACATAGCATATATATACGTACATATACAGCTTTTTCTGAAGAAAGCATAATTTTCCATAAACAATATATTATTAAATTTCAAAATTCATTTTCATTTTCATTTTACTCTGAAATGGATAAAAATTTACAAATAAAACAAAATAAGTGATAAAGAATTTATATTTCACCCGGTGAAACTCGAGACAGTGCAACATATTTAAAAATTTTAACATAGTTAAAGTAAATAAGATACACAATTATAATAAATATAATTTCTCTCATAACAGCAGTTTCAAGCAACACCGAACAAGCAATTCTGTAATCAGCTAACACATTAAAAATTTGAAGTCTGTTAATTTAGAAACTTCACCCTTTATCTGATGACTAATATTCAGATCCACATCACAAATAATCATATTTACTTTATAATTACACGCATAAATTATTCATTAAATAAACTGATATATCTAAAATAACAAATTTATTAATTCACTCTAATTAGGGAAACACAAAAGACAGACAAAGACAGATGTCTTGTTTTGCAGCCCCTAAATCTTTCTGCCGCAGGGTGAAAAATCAAAGGAAGGGCACATAGAAAAAGGACAATTTTATCTGAAAGAAAATAGTTTCGTAGCATTTGACACAAAATTTTTAAGGTAATGAGGAAAAATAAAAAATTTGGTTATAAAAAAGAAAAAAAATAAGGCTCAAGCAATATTAGAAAGAAACAATTGTGGGCCTGGATGAGAAAGAGATGCTCGAACGAACGAAATCATGCATGTTCTATGTGTTTTAATAGTTTGGATTTTCAGGATTTAGCGATAACTTTTATTGCGTCACGAACACTACAAGTCTGCGTTTCCGTCTCCTTTTCCGCAGCGCGAATTACGACTCCCAGAAGTCGCTTGCGATCACACGTCTTCATAAGAGCAATACAGCTTGTTGCATTTGGGGCAAAGTGAACCTTTACACTGGTTAAGTAGAATTTTTTTTTAAATTCATGTTAAATGAAAAAAAAATCTAATGAGGCAACTAACTAAAAGCAGGACCAATCGTTCGTGTTTTGTACTAATCGAAGTTCCCATTAAATGCTAAAACCGAGTGTTAGAGTTAAGCAAAATTGTGTCAAGGGGGAGTTCCTGTATTTTTAAACATGCTTTCTAGTCATCTCAGAAAATATTTTTTGAACGTTCTGGTCATGCATTCACGTAAATACTATATCAAAGTCTCCACAAAATTTTTAATTCACTGCCCTCCAGAAGTTAAGGAATAACATGTTTTCTGTGTCTACTTTGAGAATGAAGCAACATTGAATCAAGAAATTTACAGTACATGTTCATTAAACAGTTGTTAATGAGTGCGACATAGAACGCGCCTAAAGTTCAACACACACATGTATTACAACAAAAAATTATACTCTTGGCAGAGAAATTCAGTCTTAGAGAAACAATATGTCACTGTTTTTTGAGGAAAAATGGGGTGGTAACATTACAAAAATGGGTTCTAATAAGGAATGTGTTCACCTTTAGATGAAATACATTAGCGACAGCGTCGTTTCATGTTGACAATTAAGTTGTCGATCAGGGGAAGCAACGACCAGACACGAAGTAATCCTCAACTAACGACTCTGGAGGAAGCAGCAACTTGACTCCCAAGGTAGTCCCAAGGGTGCTCTATCGGATTCAGGTCTGAGGATTGAGCTAACCATTCCATTCGCTCCAAACCGTGACGGTACTGTGAATGTACTGTGAATTTAAAAGTTACTGACATTTTTATAACGGTGAGCTTCGAAAAACAGGCTATTCCTTAACTTTTCGAGGGAAGCGTATAACAGTTTTCATGACGAGTCAGAATGCTTTTAGAAATATGGCCGGCGAAGATTCACTTTCTGAGTTAATTCCTCTTGCTTTCTCTTCTAACCTCCTAGGACCGCCGTAAATCCAATGAGGCTAAAGTAGACCTATTCTAACCTCTTTGCATAAAACCTCTTTATACTTCGTGCTCCAAACACGAGCAGTATAAACAACACCGATCGTTATTTTCCAGGTGTCTAGTTTGGACACCGGTAAAGATCGATGACGGAAAACCAGTCGGGATTATCTTTCCACTCAACAGCAGAGGGAGAGCGAGTCTGAACCTTTCAAATTCCATCGGCGGAGACATTCATATCCGTACAATTAAAACTACTTCAGTAAATTTTTTTTAACTCAAAGCAATTTAATATGAATGTTGAATTTAGAATGTGCATAATATGAATATATAATTCATATTCTTTAATGTATTTGCTAATTCATTACATTTTTATACACTACAAATTAAAATAAAAGTAGAGTAACTTAAAACATAAAATTTATAAATTACTCATCAGACACGAAATTAAGTAATTTAATATAGACATTAGTTTAAAAATTACGCTTTTAAATTAAAAGTATGCACTCCTACTTTATATGTGAAAGAGGAAAACACCAAATATGTTATTTTCACTAAAATTAAATCAAGGAATTGCTTATCTGATAAATTAATAACCAGAAGCCTATATCATACAAATATGAACACAAGCGAATTATTCCTTGCGTTTAGTTCAGGAGTTATTGATGTCTTCGATGTGAATGCTCCTTAATTCATTGAAAAGGATCCTTGATATAGGTTTATAGTTTAAATAATCCAATAAAAGTAGAATCGTCAGCATGAAATGCGTTACTTGTATGGCGAAGCACTCGAGTTTCACAGTTCTTGAGAAATTAAAATATCAATTAAGTATAATTTCAAAAAAGTATCCTTCACCTCCGCCACCTTCAATTCAGTTCTAAAACGGCACTCAGAAAGTTAAACGGCAGCTATAGAGCTGAAGGAAAAATTTCCGATGCGTCGATAGCTGTAATGATCGAGACGATGACACGAGAACAAGATAGATTTGGCGAGAGTCTGTCTTTGTCGAGTAGATCGCAAAACGCGACCGGTTCTTTCGTCTGGACGGTGTCCAGAGTGTACCTGTCAAATTCTGTCCGTGTTTCCAGCGGCCAATAGGCAATGCTGCAAATTTCGACGCTATGATGACACGTCGATTGACCGACGCTCCGGAAGGAAGAAATTGAATTTTATCTACACAGTTCACGGGCGGATTGACCAAGTTCTTGATACAAAGATTGATGGTTGTCAGAAGATTGCCTTATATATTGCTCTATCAAAATTCTCTAGAATTTCTACAATAGCCATATAACGTCAACGTCAATTACTAATTATATCAATTCATCTCTAGATTCCAGATATTATGCTATGCTCAAGAAAAAGATATGTACAAAGCCTCACTTTGATATACACAGGGCAGGGCTTTGCCCAGGAACCTGCATCGTAACTTCGTCACCTAATCTGGCTGCTTGTCTGTCTGTCTGTCTGACTGCTAATCAACAGGCAAAAAGACTGAAATTAGTTATTTTACGAGAAGCTAGACCCCGCGCTGTACCCTTCTGATGCTGGCCAATTATGCTTGACTTGAAT
>KK120534.1:287832-312033 GCA_000611955.2 Stegodyphus mimosarum | reverse complement strand
GGACATTTTCGTCGCCCTCCTTAGTATCCATCTCTCGTCTATTTCTTCCGACATCGATGTTTCTCTGATAACGCCGACACTTTCAGCTCCGTCTCCTTCCGTCAAAATGGCTGCATGTCAATCTCCCGTCAGACCTCCTCGTCAGCAGCTCCCAAGCCTTTTTACTCGAAACGCCAAGACCGCTTGATTGGCGATTTTTGATGGTAGGAAAACCGCCAACAGCCCGGCAACCCCAAGGGAAAAACACGCAGGAAGGTGCAGCTCCACATAGAAAGAGCTTCCTCATTTGGCGATCATCGCTGCTAGCCTCGTCGAGGGGTCCCAATCCAACATATGAATAGCCTACGAGTAAGAAAACATCCCGCTAACCTGACCCTACGGCAGAGTTAGTAATGTAGAAACTAGCCTCTCCGCAGGGTGCAATTTTTACGAATGCTGACAGAGGTTTCACAGATGACCGTCTAGCGGGCGAAGAAATCGAAAACAAGTCCATAAATCTCTTTCGAAGGGCAACGGACTGAATTCGAAAGTTTTGAAAGGATAAGTGTAAAAGTATTGATTTTACAACAATTTAACTTCAATACTGATAAGTACTTAAATAAAAATATAATAATTTCACAGATAATTTTCTTGGGTTTATTCCGACACCAAATACGACCGCCATAGTAAGAAATAAAAATTACTTCAGTTAAAATACAATAATCAAGTATGAAAATTTTTATATATTCTCCACAACACCAAAACGACCACCATAGTCAGAAAATATGGATCCCAAATTTAGCAGAAAAGGGGGCATAATAGAAAAACTTAAATTAAACTTTAAACACCAACTTGTGTAAACAAAACCTTAAAAAGATTGACCTTAAGGATCAACTTATCAAGAGATTAACATTAACAACCAAGGTTAAGAAAAATAATTAACTAAACAGAATTTAAATAATTAACCAACCAAAAGTAAAGAAGAAAAATTAATTACTCAAGCAACTAAAATCAGTGTTAACCAAAACTGTCAAGAGAACAAATTAAATGACTACAATTACTTTTAAACAAACCAAAGAAACTTAAGTTCAACTACAAAAATTAAACAAATTAATCTTTAAGTCTGAAGCAAAATAAGTTAAACATTACCTTTAAAACCATTTAAATCACAACTGAAATAAGTAATACATAACAATGGTGCCCTCGCCTACCTTCGCTTGTCTCTTTCAAATCGTAGAGTTTGTTAATCAAAAATGCGTAAGTTTTACAAAATCCATACATATAAAGAAGAATGTCTGTTTGTTTTTTTATTCGCGTTATTGATTTCTGATCAATGATGATAAATTTTTTGCCCCATTTAATCGACTAAAATTGAATATAGGTGAAATAATGGATGGAACTTGAGTTTTACGACCATTTGATTAGAAAGACGAAAATCATTAAAAACTGCGTGCCATTGTTGCTGATAGAGAGAATTAGCCCATTTTTTCTATCGAAATTTTTTATTTGGGTTCCACATCGGGAACAATGTATGACTATCAATCGTATTTTTTGCATCGTTATTAGAGAAGAATTACAGCGGTATCGTTTATTCGTTTTTAGATGCATTACTGTCAATCTAATTTAACTGGCATTGGGTGCTTCCTCTAGTCATGTAATAAAGAAGAAATCATATAAAATAAACATACTCTAGAACTGCCATATATCTGATATTGATATTAATGATGCAAGAAAAGTTAAAAGTACTCTAGCAGGATTTTAAGTATAAGTCTTATTCAGGAAACATACCGAAGCAATATTATTGGCTTTTAATGGAAGCAATATTATTGGCTTAATTAATGGAAGCAGGATTTAGTCAAGTCAACGCGGAAAACAAGAAACAGATTGAATGTTGTTGTGTATGTACGGGTTCGTAATAGACTGAATGCATACAAGTCCGGCAATAGGTTAATAAAATTTATTTTATCAAAAGAAACGCTTCAAAGTTCTGAAACTTTCCTTAAAAATACTGATACAGTTCTTCACAGTATCACAGAGCACAATAGTGACACTTCAAACTATTAAGAACGTTAAACACAATGCAATGCAACGCGCAGCTAAAGCGAAGCTAAATAGGAGATAGTACTCAGAACTCACGATATACTAACAACTAACAACAATAACTACAACTGAGAGCAGATGCTCTCTCCGTCTTTTTATAGTTTTCACCCGGCCAAAGAGATACTTCTAGTACATTCTGCTTCTCGAAATTGCTCTAAAGCAGGTCGAATACGGTTACAGCTAATACAGTGATCAATTACTTTTATTCAATTACAATACCTCTTACGGTGATACAAGAAACGAACCAAATTGCCGCCAAGTGGTCGCCAAGTTTGGTGATTTCTGGCGATTTCTCGCCAAATTTAGACAAAAATTAGTTGCTAAAACCATTATTATCTTGGCGATATCTCGCCAAATTACCTAGATAACCATTTACTCAATGTTAAATGGACTTGCCCCTGCATTTTTTTCTTTTCCGGTATAGCTTTTTCTCTCTTGACTTTTCCTATTACATATAATTGCACTAAATATTATCTATCTATGTACAATATTCGTTACAATACTTTTGAACGAGGTGATTTAAGAATTCATTAAGTTAGATAGTTTTAAGCCAAATATTAAAAAAATCACGTCAGTGCATCAAGAGCAGCCATCACATTCATATAAATCGAGCTTTTGGGGCACAATTAGAATATATGACTTTTGTTCTGAAAACTTGTTTGTATTTATACAATTATAAATAATAGTAATACAAAAAATAATACATACATAAGTCTTTTAAAACACGTTTTTTCCAAATCTTCCAGTTCTTAGTTTATTTGCTATTTTTAAGTTATTTATTGTGCAGTTATTTGTATTATAATAATGGTGTTGTATATTATAGAGAAAAATGTAAGGGGGTCGTTGAAGGATACTATTTATTTAAAAGGGGTCGATGGAAGGAAAAGGTTAGGAATGCCTAGTCTAAATCATAAAATATAACTTTTTGTCCAATTTTTCATTAGACTCTCAATTTGCCAATTAAATGGAATCAGCACGAAATAAGTTATTAATACCTAACTAATATGCAAATAACTTAAACAACCTCATTTGAATAAAATGGACTCATTTTTAAGCAATAATTGACTGAATAATTGACCAAAGATAATTCTGACTACGATGCCTACGGTTTGCTTGGTTTAGTAGATTATAGCAAAGAATACTAGGGTAATCTGCCTAAGGGAAGGGTGCCTACGTAGAGGACATTCTGGGAGAAACTGGCTCGCATACACGTTATACATGGGAAAAACCACGAAAACGCCTATGCATTCAGGCTTTCTCCTGGAATCGAACCGAGGTCACGATGCCTACGAAGAAAAATATGACCGGAAAGCATTAAACCATGCATGCATCATTAATAATTTTACTAAAATAAATTTATTGACAGATCATAAAACTAGCCAGAATTTTTGGTTGATTATTTTATTTTATGCTGAAGATATAATATTACTGATAGATTTGATTATTTTATTTCAAATGAAACTACATTTCATGGTATTTCTTGATTCTTATATAAATAAATATTTAATTTCATGACGCTGATAAACATAACAATATTTAAACTTGATAAAAAGAGATGATATATATTTTATTTCACGATGTTTGTTAGAGATTACATAAATAACGCTCGTTATAGCTACTCTTTGTAACTTAAAAAAGAATGTTGTAACGAGCGGTCGTTACAGCGATAGTGAATTTAATGTGCTCTCATCAGCTGGAGGCTTTTGCGCCATTGTGGTGAAAGAGTATTTGCTATTATGACCGGAGCCACAAGATCCGACTGTAGCTTTTAGCAAATTTTATTATTCCAAAACAGCCTTCGCTTATTCTGCTAAGTAAGTTACGTCATTAGACTACAGCTGAATCACACAAATTCAAAACCTACAACTAAACTTTTTTCCCGTTTATTTGATTACACTGTCAATCCTCGATGTAGCAGTATCCAGTTTAACACTATGTGTCATTCATATATTTTGTTTCAATACTTCAACATACTTCAAATTAGAAAGAATTCGGCAACGGACCTCCTCGAAATGAAATATAACATTTATAAAATTTACCATCGTCTAAAGCCGTGCACAGCTTTCATTATCCCAAACCTTGGGTTCAAAAGAGTTGTAAACCCTGGAATCGCTCTGCGAATGATACTAGCATGCTAACTTTTTGCGTTTGAGGAGATCATACCGGAGATGATTTCGTGCCTAGAAAACTTAAATTAAACTCAGCAATTAATAATTACATTGTAGATTACTTCCAAGCACATAACGTGCCTTTTGTGCAGCAGGCTATGTCGACCAATCGGAATTCAGGAAGAACTCGATATCATGACACTCGAGTTTTCGTGATTCGCATTCGTATTGCATGTTCATTTTTATACGCATGAAATTCTCAGGGAATAGCGTTTTGAACTGAGAAAATGTATTGTTGCGAAATGCCCAGCGGCGATGAGATAGCTTCCCATCAAAACAGAGTTAGGGTTGCCAGAAAGTGGTGCGAAATCTCCTATTTAGCGATGTTTCAGGAAAAAAATTTGCGACATGTTATAGACGGGGCGAGAACTTTCTAGAATGCATTATTAGCAGTTTTCCGCGAGAATATTCTCGAATGTAGGCTAAAACTATATGTACCTGTGCGCAGTGTAGTAGTGTCTTCTTGAGTTTAAAAATTAGCTTGAAAGCGATCGAATGAGTCGGGGGCAGTATTTGAATGCTTTGCAGTAATGCTCACTTCATCGTTATAGCCTAAATGCTGTGTTGCTGACATTTTCAGCGTGTTATTGTAGTTTTTTAATGCCTTTAAAGGTGTTTTTCGAACTGTCCTGTGTAATACTGGCGAATAAATTGTGTTTTTATTCTTCATCGAATGTTATCATCAATTACTCCAATTCCACGAACCAGAAGAACGCAACCTCATAAAAACCTCTACTAGAGTAAAACTGGGTCAGCAAAATAACAATGTTTGTCTGCTTAATTGTTAATAGCCTTCAACGGCTATTTAAAAGTGTGAAACGTGTTCGATGAAAGTTCAGATTTCTGTAACAGTTTTCTTACTTTTTTAAAATACTATTTGTAATTATTATACCTATATTATGGAGTTTCTTTTCTAAAAGAATGCTGATATGCCGCTTCAGTGTCCGAAATTTCACGAGTACCTCAAAATCCAAAAAAAGTGCTCGTCTCTTCTACTACATCCTGCCGCATTCAAAGAAATTGTCGCTCCAACCGCAAACAATAATAATCCGTTCTCCACTTGACAGTTATACAAGTAACAGAAAATTTCTAACAATTTTATTGGCTTTCAAATAAATATTAGCTCATTTTAAAACACAAAAAGCTACAATAGTTCAAATTTCTGAAGAAAATTAAAACTTTTTTTCCTACCGTCATCTTAAAAGTATATTTTTTCTAATTTATTGCTTTAATATAATCACAAAAGATGGCTTTTGATTAGCAACGGTCGAAAAATTCCGTATCCAAGATGAAATTTTTAGAATAGTCTTCTAACTCCGTAACTTTGTTTACTAGCAAAGTGAATTTATAACGTGGTGTTTCTTCAAAACAAATACAATATATGTCTTTTTCTATTTTTTAAAATAAAATACGAACCTAGGCTTAACTTAAAGGGCGTTCCTCGTTCCGCCTCAAAGTAACCGTTGTTCCATGTGATAATGGACACGATGACGGCAACAACAACAGAAGAGGCAGACAGTGAAACTAAAATATAAGAGAAGCAAATGCCGACAATTACATTAGTTCCTAAAACAGCAATCACTTCTTTTGAAATGTTATGGGACTTGGTCCAGCATTCAAATACGGTGACAAAACAGCACTTAGAAGAATACGCAGTGAAATTCGACAAATATTTAAAAGTTCTCACTAATTACTGATTACTCGAAAATTACTGATTTTTTAAGAAGTAAACACATATAACAAGCAGGAAAATTGGTAGTTTGGATTATTCGTATTTTTCATTTATCCATGACATTAGCCCGGATAATCGAGGGTACAATGTATCATAAAAATTAAATAAAATAACTTTGGCAAGTAGCTTTATTTTGACACTTAATCCATTTAAAACCTTCTCGATCAGGTGGATACTGTCCATATGATTCCTTTTTCCGTTGGGATCGGATTCGCTTTTGAGTTGTTGTTTTTCTCAGTTGCTCATGTTTTACCGCTTATTTGCTCTTCCCAAGAAGACGTATTTATTCAGTAACTAGTATTGATGCTAGTTTCACTAACTGCTGAAAAAAATGGTGAATTAACAACATCATATTACGGTAATTACAATCAAAAGTAGCAAAGTTCGTCTCATTTGCAGCTCCTGTGGGCTGAGGGTGAAAATAAGCCTTAGTTAAGGAAGAAGATGATGGAATACATAAAAATATGGCCAATACTAAAATTCTGGTAGCCCGCGAAACTATTTCATTTCATTATACTTGCTAAAAATTTCTAAACAACTGAAGAACTAAATTAACAGAAAAAAGAATGTATACGAGTAATAAAAACAGATCAGAGTTTAAAAAAGTATGCAACTAACGGAACTAGAGCAACTTCAGAATATTGCCGTGAAGAAAGTAGCTTGTTCAACAAAACAGAAATCAAATGAATTTTTTAAATGCATAAAAACGCTTGTGTGCTTATACTTTTTCTTTTTTACTAACAAGTTCAGTTAATGTCCTTATCATCAAAAATATTAAGTACTTGATGCTTGATAATGATTGTAAATTTAAGTAAAAAAATCATAATGCATCACGCATTATTCCTAAAAACGCACAATGCATTTCCTTGCATCGAGTGGTTTTCTCCATCGACCTCCTTACATTTTTGTAATACAGAACATAAAATATAATCATAATAGGGAGCAGCAATTAACTTCTAGTGTTCTGGTCAAATGTAAAGGGTGCACTTACATAATGATAATGTAATTACCATTTGAGCGTAACTTCTCTTAATAAATTTCAACAGCCATGTAGGTAAAAGAACGGGCGCAGATTTTGCTGTGATTCATTATGTTTGTTTTCTTCGAATATTTTGATTTTGTTCACTAGTGTTCCTGAGTTTTACTTTTTTAAAATGCACTTATTGTTTAAAAAAATTATCGGTTTACAACTAATATTATTGATATTTGACATATATTAAATAAATTATGTGCCTTTTATATTTATAATTTAAAATTTCTTCCATATTGCGTTATATCAATGAACAATTAATTATTAATTTTATTAATAAATTTCTTGCAGTCAATAACATACCGTCGCCGTCGGCAACCCCTGCCTTAGAATAAGCATTAATTAAAACAAAACGAAAAAAAGATTGAGTACCCGAGTAGTCTGTTCCCACTCAACTGAAATATGGGACGTAATGGTTTAAGTCACATATATTTGCAATAAATTATTTTATTGCTTTAGAAATGCTACGTAAATAATTATTTTATGCTAATAATACATTTAAAATGGATACTTTGTTGGACTTCATGTTGCAGTTTAAAGTCACGAATGGAAATCAAACTTAAGAACTACATAGTAATGTTTCACCTATCAAGTACGTAAAGCAGTTTGAAGGAACTGCCACCAAAACTTGAGGAGTTATAAAATTGAAGACCGAGGGAAATCAGATATATTTAGTATATTACAGATTTTTATGTTTAACGAAATTCAGAAACAAAACAATTTTTTAAAGTACTACGTCATCGCAAACTGTAACATTTATTAATATGTTATAAAGCCTTGAAACATTATTTGGCAGCACTCTCGGACAGCAACACAACGAGATAAACACATAAAAATCAATAATTCAGCGACACGCTTGGACAAAGTTTATGATCTTGCTTCTCTTCTTCAAGGGCAATCGTATTTTTATGTATTTACTTTAAACGCTTTTTTTATTCGAAGGCTTGAGCAAGGTAGCATACGAAAAACAAGAATTACTTATACAGGTTTGTTCCAAAAAGTGCATCCTATTATGTCGCAGTAGTAACGACATTTTTGCTGATTAAAACCACTTAAAAGACAATACATCGATAATGTTTGTTGAATGCATTGTTACATATGAATACCATGCACAGCAGGTAAAGCGACCTTGGGGATGAATTGGATATTGCATAATATTTATTTACTACGAATGTTACACGTCTTTGCTTATCTTTTTTCCGCCTTTTATTCCATAACGCATTGTGTGTTTGAAATCTGAATTGTAATACAGTAGAGCCGCTTTATGCGATCGCCGTTAATACTGTAATCTGGATATTGTTATCGATTTCCCAAAATCCCGAACGCGGTTATATACAAAACCATGGAAGATACGTCGCTTATTGCGATTAATAATTCGGTTAGTAGTATGATTGAACCATTATAGAATTAATTTTTTAAACTGTTGTCGTCGAATAAAGGCCAAAGTATGTTATAAAAATTGCCAAGTGGCAGAGAAATGTACTCAAGTGAGGGGTTAAGTCGTCAGATAGGCTGGTTTTGATTTCAGTTAAATATTTTAAATTAGGTTAAAAAGCAACCTTTGCCTTACATAGATTCTGATTAATTATAACGATTTTAAGGGTCATCAAAGTCTTTTTTCTTCATGCGCGAGACGAAATCTTCAGAATTTTTTATTTTCCAGTTTAAATATACATATACAAACAGCCATTACATTATGACCACCCTGTTAATAACACGTAGGACCACCTTTAGCCCTTAAAACTGATAGCACTCGGCGTGGCATTGACTCCACAAGGAGATGATACGTAGTCTAAGGTATCTGGCACCAAGTGCTCCCCAACTGGTCCTGCAATTCCCGCACATTACGAGGGGGTAGCGTGGCAGCACGAATTTGGTTTTCTAGGTGGGACCACAAATGTTCTATTGGATTTTAACGTCAGGTGAATTTGGAAGCTAAGACATGACTTGAAAGTCACTGGAATGTTCCTAGAACCACTCCCTGACGATTCGATCCTTATGACACAGTGCATTATGTTGTAAACACAATCCTCCGCCGGAAACACTGTTGTCATGAATGGGTGAACCTGGTCTGCAACGATGTTCACGTAGCGCACAGACGTCAGGGATTGTTCTATGGGGATTATGGGTCCTAATGTGCTCCATGAAAACATTGCCTACACCAAAATACCACGCCACCGGCTTGTCTCCGTCCAAATGTGCATCCAAAAGACAGGGTTTCGTTTGGAAACTGGCGTATTAGCACATGCCCGTCGATGCGATAGACCAGAAAGTGTGATTCGTCGGACCATGCAACTTTCTTCCATTCTTCTAATATCCAATTCCGATGTTTCTTAGCCCACTGCAGACGCAGCTGGCGATCACGTGCCGTCAGTGCAGGGACATGCTTCGGCCTGCGGCTGCGTAGGCCCATACGCAGCAACGTATCCTGCAAAGTGTATTTAGAAACACTGCCTGGATCGCCACTGTTATAGCTGGTTTTGATTTCGGCTATTGTAGCTCTTCGTTCACGACGAACAATGCGTAGCACTCCCCACTGTCCTCTGGAATCAATGTGCCGTCGACGACACACTGCTGGCTGGATATTCGTCGTTTCACCATCCACACACCACTTTCGATATGTGCTCAGAACAACTGCACGTAAACAACCCTCTAAACGAGCAGTTTCTGATATTGTTGTTCTCTGTCGCCGAGTCATAACGCTTTGACCTTTAATAAGTCTAATAAGTCAGCAGCTTTTCCCATTATGTCGCTAATTGCGCTGTGTATGGAAAGACAATGCATAGCCTGTTTATATACTCCAACATCATCCACATTCGCCCAGTGATTTTGTGCTTGGGTCAGCCAAGTGTGGGGTGAGAGGGTGGTCATAATATAATCGCTGTTCGGTGTATATATGCATATATATTCGCTGAAAATGTCTATAACATACTAAGGTTCCTTTTTTGCTTAGTTTAAAATTTTACAATGGCATGTTTTCTTCAAGTGAGGTAATGTTTTCTTCAAGTGAGTATTAAGATCAAAGGTTCAGCGTCGGTCAATTAATTTCCAGAAACGTTATGAACAGTTCAGAATGAACGCTTGCATTAAATACATTGTGATATTGAGTTCATACACAAACTTTCGCATTTTCCTAACTAAAGGGCTATGAAAATACCTATTTAAAGATTTCTAGTTGTATTTATATTAAATTACTAGTTCAATTTCACTGCAGTTTTGAAGGATAATTTTCTCATTGTTCAATGTTATCAATCGGTCAAAGTTATCAAAATATCTGTGGACAAACGTGATCACTTTAAGCGTCGTTTACTGTAGTAGGAAAATTGCTCCCGTTGGATGCGTATAAAATAGAATCAAGATAAATGAAACTTTGGTTCATGAGCTTAATTCTCTCTTGAAGATAATTCGTCATACGAAACATTCTTGAATCGAAAACATTTTCCTCATGAACTGTTCTAAAGTGAATTAATTCGTTTTCGGATCCCAAATGATTGTTTAGGAAAGAATACATTGAGTTCAAGTTCGCAAGGGAAAGCTGATGAAATTCACTAAATCTGACACACACACAATATTTAACAATACAGATGGCGCCGCTTAATGTAATCGTCTTTGTCCTTAACTATTTTTATAACATTAATCGAATGATAACTTTAAACGATGAGAAAAAGTGCTCTTCAGAATGTAGAGTCAGTAGATTATTTCAAAGCAGGAGACAAAAATAAGCAGTGCCATCGCCGAGACTCGGACCTCTCGAATACGAGCCGAATGTGCTGACCATTACACCACGAAGGCATGCTAAGAAAGCGGAAGAAATACTTTATAAGAATAGTAAGAGGATTTAATTTATTTAATTTCAATGTAAGTATAAATACATAACTACATATTTTCACAGCATTTCAACTACGGAAAATGTCGTCACTAGCTGGACTGTCTGCAAGCGATATGGAAAAGTTCGTTTATGAATTGGGCCAAATGCTTCTAGAAATTATTTCACCTATAATGTACCTTTAATTTTAACACCCAGGGGTCGTTCCTTACATCAGCAAGTATAGGGAATTCACCAATTTCAGCTTTACATTCTTCAAAAAGTTTAATACATGATGTGCCTGGATTTGTTTCAGAAAAACCTTAGAAGATATTTTCTGTCATCTTCTTTTTTTTCTGAAAAGGGACCTGTTCGTTATTGTTCTCCAAATCAACTGAGTTATTAAAAAAATGAACCGAACAAAAGGTATTTTTTTGCCTAATTTTAAATGGTCAACTAAAATAAAATCAAGCATTTTGTTGACTTAATCGTTTACTTGGCGACATTTTTCAGCCAATTGGAAATTTTTAAAGTTTATTTCGACTTTGCTTTAAGAATTTACTTTGGTTTGCAAAATTCATTTTATAACATTTTGATTATATTCACCGAATTGCGCCTCATAATACGCGGCAATGTGTTTTCCATGTTTTCGTATACAAACGGGTGAAACTTCGGCAATTCATTAACAATAGCCGAATGATAATATTAACCGAAATTACATTAGTGGCGTCTACTGTACTAAACATATGAAAATTGGAAAACTTGATTTAAATATTACCATATCCCTACGAAAGAAGAAGCGTAAGTAGAAAATAGTGAAGAGGGCGATGATGCAAAATATCATTGTTTGAAAGGGAAATCCTACTTCGTAAAAATGTCAGATAGCTGTTGTCTTTCTGGAATTTTTTTTATCCTTTTCGTTTTCTCTTAACACTCCTCCTACTTGAGAATCAAGAGGCATTTTTCCCGTTATAATTTGTTCCATGTGATTTGTTTCTGTTTACACTTTAAAATGTTTTTGAAGCAAGACGGTACATTGTCACTGCAAATATTTATGCTACAACTTGCTTATCTTATTTTATCAAGATGGCATTGCTCTGCGAACCGTTGCACTTTAACGCGTTATGCACAAATTTCGCAGATTAAAAATAAATAAGAACATATTTTCTTCCGTCTTCTTCATCTGAAGACATTTCCTGCAATACGTGAATTGTATTTTTCAGTATCTTTTGTCGTCGAGTTATTTCTTCATATCTCGAGACAATGTACGTCATGCAAGATACTTTTCGTTTGGAAAATTTGTTCCTGAACCAATTTCTGCGTGATCCAATGTTCCATTCTAATCCTCTCTGCTTACATCCATTCTTGCTAGTAGTCAAATCATCTAAAATTACAGCAATTTTTCCTGTAGCCATCAAAGTAGCTTCGGAAATGTAACAATATGCATTATGTAGTAGGTCCCGCCTTGAAGCAAAAGCTCTCAGTTTTATCATATATTTGCGCACAATCTAACCTCAATAATAAAACAAAATAAAGCACTGCCGTTAATCGGTCGTTATCTATTGTTAAAATTTCTTCCTGGACCACATTTTATAATTTTAATAGCCTGACAGTCCGTTTGCATATTGAGTATTATTGCAAAACTTCAAAACAATAGGTAATAAAGTAAGCTGCATAGGCTTAAATATTTTTATTCACACATACCCATACGTTCTCGAGAACATAAAAGGCTGTAAAATACATATTTGTTAAAACAGAATATCCTATTTAGAAGGTCTGAGCAAAGGTAATCAGTGTTCACATTAGCACTTTGCGAGACAAGCTATGTACGGCATTTACTGTAATAATGAATCGTTCCTCCATTAATCATCGTTTCCAGTTTCAGCTTGAAAAAAGACTGTCTGAAATGTTAAGAGTAGGGAGAGCCGCGAGTGCGGTTTGTATTACAACGAATGCTTTTTATGACGTCACAACAGAAATAGTGTACTCTCCACTCGCAATGCTGAATCGTAGTAGCAGAGATTTGTGTAAGAATATGGTAAAAAAGGAATCGTCTAAACAGGAAGACCGAGCTCCCTAATATAGCAAATATTTGCCATTCTTCTGTGAATTCATGCTCCTTGGGTATTCTTCTTTCATTAGCGGAAGGCGAAGATTTATCTTCACAGTAAGTTGACGCGAATGCTTCCGATGACAAATGTATTAACAACTTGCTGTTCCTGCTTTCGCGAATCCATTTCTCACTTCGCGTATAAAATATTGCCTGCGCGTCGCATGCAAATGAAACCGACTTCATCATCTCTTTTCAGAGCTTTTCACAGCTAGCGACGGCGTTAGGCTTTTAGCCGCGCGCAGTGAGCACGGTCTGTCCCTTCGTTTCTTCCTAATTCTAAAACCTTTGCAGACTTTAAATTCTGCTACCAAGTGCAATTGCTCTCGGTTTGGGACCTCTGTCGTGTACAGAACTTAATTGTTGTTGGTGTTGCTGACTAATGCTCACTTATCTGACCTAAAGTCCGTTCAAACCCACGAAATTCCTCGTGGCAAGGAGCGCAAGATGCGCCTGTCATTGGCAACAGCCTTGAGCACCTTACAGGTGAGAGTGTGATTTAGCTCAGTTCCCTCCCCCCAATTTTGATGGAAAGCTCCTCTTCCTCTACCACTAACCTCTCAAGAGAACTTTTGGTTCACCACATATTTAGAGTACTCCCACGCCGCACGGACACTATTACATTTACAAACATCTGTGCCTTTTCCGGGCATCAAATCCGGGCCCTTCGGCAAGTCAGCGATTCTAACAGCTAAACCGGTTGGGCAGTGTTGCCAGATCGTGCGATTTTTCGCAAATTTGCGACTTTTGACAAACTTGTGCTAGTAAAATTTTAGTATTTACAATTTTGCAAAATTTTTGCGATCTCCATCATTTCCTTATGCTACTTTTTCCGATTTCAAAGATTTTTTTAATATATCGTAAAATGCTTACATATATCGTAAAATGCTTTTTTTAATATATCGTAAAATGCTTTTACATATATCGTAAAATGCTTTTTTTATGCTTTAATATATCGTAAAATGCTTTTTTTAATATATCGTAAAATGCTTATATCGATTAAAATAATTTATGTTTAAAAAAAAAATTATTTAGGCTTATACAGTAGCTAGCATCTGGCAATCATTGTGGGCTTTCCTTTTCAAAGCTGTAAAACCTTACGCTAGTACAAAAAGAATGGGGTTCGGGGATGGGGGAAAAACTGCTTCGGGACCTCTCACCTTCTCCCTCGTCCCCCATGTGTTTTGTTTTTATGTCAGTTCACCCCTTCCCAGTTCTATGGTGATAACGAATCGAACAAAAGAACTTGCAGCTTGGGTACCATATATTGGGTACCCAAACAGAGAAAGATATGAAATTCCTTCTCCTGATTATACTATTGCTAAGAACTTAAGCAATGGAAATGAATGAAAAATCAAAGTAAAGGCATTTCTCTAAATAACAACACAAATAAATTTCACAGTGAAAGAATAATCAGAATCTGAAATAAGTCAACCAAGCAGAACAGAAAACTCACTGAAAAACATTCCTCAATTAAAATGTTCGCAGTTAAGCAAAAATAAATAAATGAATGAAAATTAAAAACAAAATTAACTGGCAACTTAAAATATTTAATTCAAAAGCACTAACAATCTAAACGCGAATCTCTTAAGAATGAATATGCACAAATTAATTTTAAAAAAATAGGACCTAAGTTAAATGAGAATTAATTAAAAAAGAAATGGGTATTTAAACGATTGAAAATGACCAATATATTTTTAAAAGTTTCGTTACAGCTAAGATACGTAATTAAAAAGCATACGTAATTAAGAATGTCGACCAATCGAAGGTAAATTTATGATGACGTCATAGGTCATGTGAGCATTCATAACTATGACGTCACAAAAAATCATGTGATCTCTGACGCCATTTGCGACTTTTTTAGTCTTCTTTTGCTACTTTAGTTAAAAAATTTCTGGCAACACTGCGATTGGGCGGCACAGAACTTAACTAGTGATTAAATGTAAAGATTTTATTTTAGAAGAAGTGCAGTCAGTGATTCAAATACAATCCCCTTCTTTATTCGCAACTAAATAAAAGACAAATACCACAAACACAAAAAAACATTCGCGATGCAATAGGCTTAATGTGATCGCGGTAAATATTATCATTCGGAAATTGTTGTCGAACTGCTTATGTCCTTCCTGTTTGTGTACGAAAACATGGAAAATACATCGCTTATTATGATCAATAGTTCGGTTACTATCATCGTAGAATAAAGATTTTACACTGAAGTAAAATCGCGAGATAAGTTCAAAACTGATAAAAAAAATAACCGGGTGACAGAAATATTATCAAGTAAGGGATTATATTGCCAGACAGCTTGGTTTTGAATTTAGTAAATCATTTCAGATTAGGTAAAACAGCAGTCTTAGTCTGAAGAAGATTTTCAGTAACTTTGTCTATTTTGACTGCAGTCAGACACGGATGTGTCTTCTTCAGGCCTAAAAAATTATTTGTGCTGAATCACCCTCTCCCCCTAAATACGAGCGGCCGAGCGGTAAAGTAGCTGAACACTAATAGTTCGGTCCAGGGTTCAAATCTCGCAAACGGACAGGCTGCATGGGCATTTTCGTGTTTTTCCGCATGTGTAACGTGTATATGAACCAGTTTCCATTAGAAAAATCCTCCACAAAGGCATTCCTTTCCTTGAGCAAAGAACCTTCGAGGCTTTGTCGTAATCAAATAAGCCAAAACCAACCTTCCCCTGAACTCTAGAACATCTAGCCTGAACTAAAGTTGCTTTTTTGCACAATTTTAAATTTTTACGTTGTCTAGTCCCTTCCAGTGTGAGATGCTCTCCGAGTATTAAGTTTAGAAGTACAACAACGGTCAAATAATTTCCAGAAAGGTTATGAGGAGTTCATGAACAAACTTTTGCATTTTCCTACTGCAAATCCTCTGAAAACATCTATTTATATGTTTCTAATTATGCCGCCCAGACGGTATAGTGGTTAGAAGAGCCGGCTACGACACCAAAAGGCCTGGGTTCGAATCCTGGAGAAGACATGGCTGTAACTGTCCGTCCCTTTATAGGAGGCAAAGGTGGTTCACCTATTAGGTGCCTCCATAATAACGTGACCACCACTTCTGGCCTTAGTAGTGGCCAAGCCGAAGTCGGCTGAGGGCCCTCCATTGGAACAAAAAAAAATTCTAATTATATTTGTATGAAAACAGTTAAAGTCCATTGCTATCTTGAAGGATAGTTTCTCTCATTGTTTAATTCAGTTAGTGTTATCAAAGTAGCCATGGAAAACGTGATTAAATTAAGCGACGCTTACTGTATTTCAAAAACATACTAAAAGCTAACCAAAACGCTCTCTATAATGCAAAGGAAAGGAGAGACAAAACAAAAAGAAGCAAAGCAAGTAATCCATCTAGGAATGGAAAATGTTATCGGAAATTATTACTTCATTCATTGGAGAAAACGGGTTACAATATGAATTTTCACCAATGTGAACAGATCATAGAGAACCTCAAGAAAATTTAATTCAAAAAATGAGAAGGGTTTTATGGATAATCCTGATGCAAAATTTTAAAAATCATTTTTATTTGTCCAATGTATCGCGCTGCAACTCGCACTGCAAAAAAATACTAAAAATTCCTCAAGAATTCATATCACAAATAGGAGTTTTAATGAAAGGATTGGGTATTTTATTGTCAAAAGAAAAAATAACACGAAAGTTAAATTACTACAAAAATTGGTATTTATCATTTACTGGATTATGCCCCTTACTTGGACTCAGATTACCAAATACGTCTTATATGCCTAATTTGTCGATTCGTAGGCGACCCATAGGCAAAGGAGACTTAAACAACGAAGATCCTGGCTGCTTTCTATTCCAAAAGTAGTTTCTGCTGAAAGTTTTCAGTATGAGTTAAACATTTAATTCAGCGGTGAAAGATATTGCGGGCTCGCAACAAATCAGTACACCATAAATTTAATGATTTATTTTGCAGAACAAAATAGAGGCACAAGTAATCAGAAAATATGCAATAAATTCCATAATGCAGGGTGTTTATAAAGTCTCGGACTCATTTTGATGTTTAATAACTCATAAAATAATAAAGATAGATTAAAATTAATAACATAAATGGTTAGATAGACTCAAAAAGTTTCATGACCCTTGTCAATGAACTTCCACGCGTGCCCCCTTCGTCGCACGGACAATATCCAGTCGATATTCAATTTCACGCCAGGTACCGGCAAGCATGTCGGAATTCACAGAGGCTATTGCGGTTGTAATTCTGGTTGTAAGCTCTTCTAGTTGTGGAAATACGAAGTTTTCCAACATGTCTAAGTATACGACTGATGAGACCGTCTTTTCTGTAAAAAAGAAAGGCCCCATCACTCGGTCGGGCATTAGTCCACACCACACATTAACCTTTGGGGAATCCCTTTATGCCTCACGGTATTGATAGGGGTTTTCAGATCCCCGTATGCGCACATTATGGCGATTAAGAATGCCAGAAAGATGAAAGGATGCTTCGTCGGAGAACATTACAGAAAAGTACAGGTATTTAAACTGGAAAATGAAATTATCTGAAATTAACCACACGCGCAGACGATATTTACAAAAGTAAAGATATTCAAACCTGAAAAGGAAAATATATAAGTTATTCCATCAATAAATGCCATAAGTTTGTTTATATATTTATTATTTTATGAGTTATTAAACATCAAAATGGGTCCGGGACTTTATAAACACCCTATATTATAAGGTATTTTCTCCCTCCTTTCTGCATGCCCTAGTGGTGTAACACCCTCATCGCCTATTCGAGAGATACTGAGTTCGAATCCCGGGAGAGCATTGTGGATTTCATGAGTTTCTTGATACTGAAAACACTAAAAATATTCTGTAATATCATTTATCATGTAAGAGCTGATTATATAGCTCTTTGCATATAATTTGCATTGTATGCTAAAAAGCGAGTCAGTCTTCAACAACACGTATATCATTCTCACAGCGTATCATATATTTCACAATTTTATTTATCTCTTTTTTGGTACTGTCAACTTGCATTAAACAGAGGGGGTTTACACGTTGTTTGAACATCGTATATTATAATCCATTTAACTTCATAACAGTATTTCAACACTTCATAGCAATGCGAATTCTGTCCGCCGTATTTTCGAATTCGTTTTTATTCTTTCTCTGAGAATAATTGTTGCAATTTTTATTAAATAACTTTCGGAGAGTGGAATTAAAAATAGAATAATAACTACTGCTCATTGTCCACGACTTCTCGTAAGCTTAAATTAGTTGCAGCTCCATTGAAACTTAAAACAGAACGCCCAAGGTTAGCGAGCCTTCATTTTGTATTTTATCGTCTGCGGACTAAAGATGTATTTATTTGCACAACGTCACGCTGCGTGGCTCATGAAGCAGTCACGTGCGCGAAGATTTGTGCCTCGTTTTAAGAAAAGCTGTTTCATTCTTACTGGCCTTCAAAGAAGACGTTATGTTTAAAAAAGCAAGTTATATTTGATGCATAAATTCAGCTGTTTAGAGTAGTCTGGATGAATGACTGCTTTAAAAATCTTCACAATCAGCATTGCCTTAAAAGCTTAATCGCATTTAAACATAGTACAGCCTAAGTACATAGGTGCCGCTTAATGTGACCACGTTAGTGAATGACTGTTTTGATAGAATTAATCGAACGGTATCATTAAGCGATGAGAAAAATATTCTTCAACTCAGCGGCAGAATTTAATATTAATATACGTAGAAATATACTATAAATACTTAACTTTAATACTTAACTTCTAACAATATTTTAATTAGTAAAAAAAATCTGATGTGGACATCACATGACTTCCTTGTATGGCGTATTAAATTATACACTTTTTTGCTGCATTTCATTTAAACCTATTTCCTCGAGCTTCATTAGAAATATTCTTCTCATTCAATTAATTCAGTTCTTACTTTGCAGCAAAGCAAATATACATAAAACCTCAATATATCTTTATTAAAAAATATAGAAAAACATGAAACACTAAATACAATGAAAACACTTAAAACAATTTTTTTAGTCCAAAGGGATTTAGTCTCGAAGGACTATTACTTTCGATTGGGCGTTTTGCGTCGTTTCATAAAATTGTCCGATTCACTTTTCAATTTAGTGCTAATGTTTCTTTGTTGGTAATTGAAGTTGCATTGGGTTGGCTATTGGAATTTTTGGAATTGTATTATGTTGGTTATCGGGTCTGTATTGGATGGATTAATGGAATTGTATTGGGTTGACTATTGGAATTATATTGGGTTTGTTTTTGTGTACGTATTAGGTTTAGTTTAATGTTTGTCTCGTTCGGCAAGTTTTCATATTATTAAGCAAGATCCCTTTGGACGTAATCTAAAATCTGAATCCTTTCAGATTTTTTTTTTTTTTTACAATTAAAATTAGAGTTTCTGCGCAAAAACAAGCAATTCGGCCAGCGTGCAAGGAGACAGATCTTTGATGAGCAAAACTAAAAATTTACTTTTGATGCCATTCGGCAAAAAGACACTGAAGGTGCAGAAACTGATTTAATCTACTATTCTGCTAAGTTTGAAATGTAAAAATTGCATAAATGTTTATTTTTCATTTTTTCTGATATTTACTTTGTAAAATAATGTGAAAAATATATATATAATACAATTTTTAAATACAGTTTTTTTTTTTAAATTCGTAAATTTTGTCATTTATTGGAATTGCCCATGGAAAAAGGTAATTTTTTCCCCTACTGCCTGAGTAAGTTTCAAAGTCCTAGACGTGCGCTGGTTTCACAGTGCGATCGCCACCCACAGATCAATGGGCAAGAGTAGATTTTTTTCTAATTCATATATTATTTATCTCTAGGATCATAGTATTCAATTTGTACAGTTTTTTAGTTAAAGCATTATAAAAATAATATCTCGCCCTTGAAAGTGTTAAAGGGCGACTGGGGATTAGGGAATCCAATCGCCAAATCCTGGTAGGGGGAGAATCATCATCCACCACCTTTTTTAGTTCGGGCGCCACTTTTAGAGTCATTGGGTTATTTAGAAGCAGGAGAGATGAAAAACTGAGAAATGCCCTCAGAGCTCGAACCACGGACCTCTCGAATATGCGTCGAGCGTGCGAAGGCACGAAGGCATTCGAAGATTGCAGAAGAACTACCTTATAAGCTCATCGAGCCGAGTAACAGAGAGGATATATACATACATATATCTGTGTATGCGTGCCTTTAGTGCAGCGGATTTTGAACCAAAAAAAGAGGTGCACAACTACATGTTATACCAGTCCTATATACAAAATTTCAACGTTCTGAGGCTACTCATTTTTGAGTTATGCGAGATACCTACATATATACGTACGTACAGACGTCATGAAAAAAAAAACTCTTCTAAATCCATTTTATTCTGTCCTCATGTACGGGTATCACGGAAAAACACCGTTAAATTGCATTCGATAGCGGTCAAAATGGATATTTTTGTTGCAATATGATACCCGAAATTTTTCGAGGTTACAATACTTCCTTTACTTCGTGCAAGGAAATAAAAAGGTCATCAATAAATGATTGCTTGGAATTGTTACGCAAAAGTTCATTTATGAATTGTTTATATTCATAATGTTTCTGGAAATTCTGCGACTGATGTGTAACCCTGATCTTAATACTTACAGGGCGTTCTTCATATTAGCACTTATATGAAATTCACTTCTCATTTCCAAATTTGTCTCTCAAAATTCATTCCTCATCATCTTCTTCGAACAGTTTGTCACATAATGGATTTGTTTCAGAAAGCGACAGGCAGATACTGTTACTGACTTTGCAGCTTGAGGTTTTTCATCAACACCATCCAAGCGTTAAATTCCTCACAATTAATGTTAGTTTAAGACGTTTCTAATTCTTCATCATCTTTTATTTTATCGTTTACAAAAGGTCTTATATTTAAAAGTCTTACGTTTATTAGAAGCCTTTATTGTTGTTACTTAGAAAAGCTTCCAAAATTTCACAGCTGTCTTGAATTAAAACCAAGATGCTTGGCGACTTAACCCATTACTTGGAGGCACGGCTGTGTCATTTGGTGATCGCTTTACTTAAGTGGTCTTCAAATTGTATTCCGCAAACCCTGGGCTCTGCGAGTCAAAATAAAAATTCGAAAAGAAAATTATACAGCATTCACGCCAGTTAACAAGTGTCAATAAACTAAACGATATTGTTACGAATTTTATACTTAGATAGGTAACTATAGTAAAATTATAAGTAAAATTGTTGCATTTTTCTGTGAAATTTAGCTCGAGACAAATTTAAAGAGAAAGCTATGCCGGAAAAGTAACAACACAGGAGCAAGTGCATTTAGCATTGAATAAATGAGTATCTCGGTAATTTGGCGAGCTATCGCCAAGTTGGCAACGGTTTCGGCGACTTATTTTGTTGCCAAATTTGGCGAGAAATCGAGAAAAGTAGGCAAATTTGGCGACATTTTGGTCCGGTCCCTGTATCATTGTAATATGTATTGAAATTGAATAAATGTAACTGACTACTATGTTAGTTGTAAGAGTCATTCCAACCTCTTATTGCTTTCCAGTAATTTCGAGAAGCAGAAAGTACTAGAACTATCTCGTGGCGGTCGACAAACTATTTAAGGCCGAAGAGCATCTGCTGTCAGTTGCTTAGTTGTTATCGTTGCGAGTTGAAGTTCCGCGTGGGCTGAGATAACTCGGAATTAGCTTCCTCTTTTGAAGCGCTTTACATTGAGTTGTGTTTAACGTTCTTAGTAGTCCATGAGCATGCAAACAGCTATAACATTTTAGTGTGCTCCGGTACAACATATTTAACTGAAAAATCGTTTTCAATGTATGTTGGAACAAAAACAAAGTATAGAAACAAATTAAATGCACAATACAAAATGCGATTGCAACTAACATTAACAGAGCCAGACTTTGTGTAAAAAAATAGCCGGAGTTTATGAAAAAAATACAAACACACTCCTTTCACTAAGTCTAATGCAAAGGTAGATGACACCTGGAGCACGAGTTAATGATATTAACGAATAATTACGTTAATTTTATAATATATTTTTTAAATAAAAATATAATAACTTTCGTTAATTGTCTTTACATAAACTGCCTATAACATATTGATCTACTTTAATTATAATTTTAAGATATATTTTCCTAAGGATGGGATGGGGTTTCTCGGAAAAATCTTAAAGTTCTAAGGGTATATGTTCTCACTTATTTCACGTATCCGACAGTAATATCAAAACAAGCCCACGAAATTCATCGTGACAAGGAGAGCAATATTGGGCTTGACAGCCTTGAGTACCATACAGGTGCTCAAGAACGACTTTGCTCAGTTCCGCCCCCAATTTTAATGGTGAGCGCCCAGCGGAGACGGCTCCGAGGATCTCCCACCCACCTCTACCCCTACCACCAACTTGTCAAGAGGGCTTTCAGCTAGCCACATTTAGAGGAGTACCCCCATGCCGCAAAGGGTATAAATTCCGGGACTCGAACCCGAGCCGTTTGATACGCAATCAAAGTCACTAACCACTATTCCGGTTGGGTGGCCGGGCAAAACATTGTTGCCACATAATAAGCCACAACGTCTGCTCTTTTCCTTTGACACTTCGACAACAAGCGTTCTAAGTGTTCCGTGACTCGAAAATGTTTGAAGACCACTGCTCTATTTCGACCTGATTTAGTGATTTTATCTTTTTTTCGGCAATATGAGTTCGGTTTAAAAAATTCGCTTTATAACATTTTGATACTTGTTGATCACAAAATGAGATATGTTTTCCAATTCTTCGTATACAAATCCGAGTGCTTCGGCAATTTGACAACATCTGAATGACGACATTGACAGCGAATGATCACATTAAATAATTTAAACACATTAAGCGGCGCCTATTGTAATTTCTCTTTGAGCAAAATACTTTGAATAATTTTAATAAAAAGGATAAAAAACTGAGACTGATATGGTGTTCTTCGGGTACAGAAAGAGAACATCATTAGGTAAAACATATGTATGAGAGGTTAGGTTAGATTATTTAAATATGGAAAAATCACACGACAGTTATCTGCCTAAACAGAAAGATGTCTTCGTAGAAGACTTTCTAAGGGAAACTGGCTCGTATTCATGCTACGCTTGGCGAGAGATCCACAACAACCGATCACGCAGTTAATTCCGTTGGCCTGAGATTAAACCCGGGTAGAAGGGCCATTATTCAGTGGTCATAACCACTGGATGATTCATTGGAAAGAAATTTTAGCACACTAAATGTTCTTAAAATAATTGTAAGTTCTTTTTGGATTTCTAGAATAATTCTATATATGTACTGTTTAATATATTTTGAGTTTGTTAGTAATTTGACTTACGTTTATAATACAGGGTGACAGTCATTGAACTATACGAAATAAAACCGTCATAACTTCTGAACGGTTTGCGTGATGAAGTTCAAACTTCGTGGTTGGCCGCAGAGCATGATGGAAACTAGTATGCGCATGAGAACGCAACTTGTTATGCTTGGCCATTTTCAAGTGAAAATGTTACGGTACAGGGTGCCGGAGCTTATAACACTTGTGAAGGCCTATTATGCGAGCCATAACAGCCGGATTGCGGTTGAAAGGAAGTTTGCGACCGAGTACAAAGCTGAAGACAACCGGTCCAATGCGCTAACGATCAAGAATTTGATTCGCATGTTTGAAAGAACTGGTAGTGTTTGTGATGTCAGTGCTGGACATGTCGGTCCGCAAAGAAGTTTAAAAACGGCTGAAAACATCGAGAAGACACGCGCTGTGTTTCAAACCAGCCCAAGGAAATCGATCAAACGAGCTGCACAACAAGTGGCAATCAACCGGGAGATCCTGCGACAAATTGTTGTTGATAAGCTGCATCTCTTCCCATACAAAATTCAAACCCATCAGCTATTAAGGCCCATGCCCATTGAACAGCGGTTGTGTTTCGCCATCACTGTTGTCGAGAGAATTGACGAGGAGGAATTTGATATGAATATGGTTTGATTTAGCGACGAAGCGCACTTTCATTTGGATTGGGTTCATCAATAAGCAAAATTGGGGCATTTTGGAGTACTGAGAATCCGCTTTCGGATCGAGAAGTCTCTCCACCCTCAACAGGTGATTGTGTGGTGTGCAATGTCTAGTCACAGATTTAATCGGTGGAATATTCGTTGATGGAATGGTGACTACTGAACGATACCTTAAGGTTTTAGAAAATGATTTCATCCACATTATCCAAAGTGCCCCTGATTTCGACAAGACGTGGCTCATACAAGACGGAGCTCGACCCCATCGGACCAAGAGAGTGTCCTG
>KK120534.1:271470-286325 GCA_000611955.2 Stegodyphus mimosarum | reverse complement strand
TACATATACATATATATATGTATATATATACATATGTGTGTGTGTGTGCGTGCGCGCGCGCCCGCACGCCTGTGTGATCGGGACCGGATTCAGAAATGTATGAACGTATGTGCATATATGTGTATATCTATACATACACGTGCATTCGTACTTAAATATATACATGTATACATGAACACATACATGCATACGTAGACATATACATGCATGTCTGAACCCGGTCCTGGTAACAGGACAGTACCTATTTAATTCGTTCCCACCAGCATTATTTCCAAATAATAACTCTTAAAACACATGCATAAATAATAACTCTTAAATAATAAATAACTCTAAAAAATATAACTAAATAGCTCTAAAATACATATAAATAACTCTTAAAAATTATAACTATAAAATTAAATAACTTTTAAATAATACTCAAAATAATAATAAGTATTAATAATAACAAATACTTGTGAGGTTTTGCTTATCTAATTTAGTATTCAATCCTTGAACCTCGCAAACACTAATAAGCGCATAATCGCTTAAGTGTGTGAATAGAGACGTAAGACTTACGAAGGGTTAACTACCCTTTATTTCTTACAATAAATATGATACAATCAACTCATAACTCGAAGTGTACAGCAAAGCCTCCACTTGGGCTTGAACTTAAATGAATATGAAATTAAACTTAGCGAAGCTTAACTAAAGCTAACTGAAAGTTATAGCCGAAGCTATCAGATTCTACGTGTTTGGCCCCTAAATCTTAATTAAGTCGGCGAAGCCAAACAAGGGCCTAAAGTACGGCCGAGCGTAGCAATAGCTTAGAGAGACGTAGCCAAAAGGCGCACGCGCGGTATTCAGGAACTCAGGCTCTCTCTCGAAGTCGGTGAAACATCGACGTAAATACTACTCATTTGCATTAACTGCGTTTCTGAAATTAGATTCTGGTAGGAAATTGTAAGCTGTAACTAGAATATATAGTAAAGACGCATAAACTTAAAATAACTGTTAATAAAGTTAGGATAAACCTTACAAACTCTAAAAAACATACATTAAAATTGAAGCTTATGAATACTTTGAAATCAGCAAAGTCGATATAACTTGCCATCTAGCACTCGCAAAATATTTTATGATGGCGTCTCTGTAAAAAGCATAAATATCCTGAAAATATTAAATAGCGGAATTCTCAAGTCATCTCAAAATCAACTTCTCTAAGACACATCCCGGCACATTAAACAAGTCATCCTTAAGATGTTAAATTACGAAGTTCTCAGACTCAAGTTTTGGTTTATTTTAATGCTCGAGGGCTATTTGCTTGAGCACAGAGATGCCTTAGAGGAGCACTTTCCAGCGGAAACTAAATCGTTTACACGTTACACATGGGAAAAACCACGAAAACGCCCATGCAGCCCTTTCGCCAGGGAAAACGAGAACGTTGCAACGCAAACAGAACATCAGGAGAATATTCTGTGTGATAGACCTGAAAGGATGCTTAGGTCCCTTTGCATATGCTGTATCAGTGGTACTTAAATGTTGCATTATTAATGTGATTAAAAGCGCCATCTATTTATTATCCTTTTATATCTTGAATTAAGTTGTTCTTGAATGGCAACATTGTTGATACATATGTTTTGCTTTGGTATATTATGAATCTGAAAATTCCCGTTCTAAGTAAGCAGCAGTTAAATTATACTACTGAAATTTTGAATGTTTTGCATCATTAAGATGTACGGATCATTTGATCATTATACTGAACTCTACATGTAAATGGTCGCATTAATAGGTATGTGTTTGTAAAGTGAAATAAATGGTGTCCGCCGATAACATCGCGGACGAAAACAAAGCAAGGCGAAAACGCCGTGGTACAAAACATCGTGGGAGAAAATAAAGCAAAGAAAAAATATCGCAGTTCTAAAACATCGTGGTACAAAACGCTGTGGAAAATAGAGCGGCTCAAAACTTCGCAGTTTAAAAACATCGCCGTCGAAAATATCCTGTTAAAAATAAAGTACCTATAAATCATCGCATGACGATAACATCGCAGACATGCGTTTTTCAGGCTTTAATAATTGTAAAATTTAATGATTGTTTGATAATTGTAAAAACTCGCATAATGATTTGTGAACGCAAGATGGAAAGAGGGATAATTTTCACTTTCATATTTTTTATTAACTAATAAATATTTGCTGAAAATGTCTAATGGAAACTTAAGCATAGAAAATTAACGCAACTTATAGCACTTAATTTTAAACTTACATAGTTGACTAAAAACGGTCATTAATAAATTATTTTTTTATAAAGTTTTACTGGAATTTTTCATGAAAAGTATAATCTAAACAAGAATAGAAAAAGAAAGATAAGTAACTGCACGAACTTATCTATAAAAAAATTGCTAAGGTAATTATGATATAATTTTCTTCAGTTTTGTTAATCTGATACTCTTATAGTGAAAATTATTTCTTTTTTTGTTTAAATTTCTTGCTTTTTAAAAATTTATTATTTAATAAGAAATATGAAAGTAAAAATTATCCTTCTTTTCACCCTGCTCTCATAAATCATTACACGAATATCCATTAACAATTATTAAAGCCAGAAAAAGGCATGTCTGCGATGTAATCGTCATGCGATTATTTGTAGGTACTTTATTTTTTACCACGATGTTTTTAAACTGCGAAGTTTTTGAAGCGCTTTATTTTCGACGACGATATTTTGCAACACGATGTTTTAGAATTGCGATGTTTCCTCTTTGCTTTATTTTCTCCTACGATGTTTTGTACCACGACGCTTTCGCCTTGCGTTGTTTTGTCTGAGACGTTTTCCTCCGCGATGTTTTCAACTGTAACCAAATAAATTGAAATATTAAACGAAGTTGGATTTCGCTTCAAAACTGTTTTATCCAACAATAATATAGGTAAGTATCAAAGCCATATCGCGCTATCAAGCAATAAATTTTTCTGATTTATATTTAGAGCTTCCCTGAAGGTAGATATATCATAACAGAACACTTCCGAAATCGGATTTGGAATTAAATATACTACAACAATAATTACCAACCAAGTGGTTAGTAATCTACATATTCTGTACCAATGGGTAGAAATAAAAGATTTGTATAGGCCACGAATTATCTGCAACTATTCAAGGAACGTATGCAGAAGTTCAGAACATCGAGTGCGAGCGTTATATGTATAGATAATATTAGAAATGTTATGCTCAACGGCCATGCACATAGCTCATCACAGCTCTCAACGCGTTCCCCAAAACTTACCGAAAATGTTACACACGTGTGGCTGCTAATTTAGTGGTCCAAAGGTATTTAAAAAGTATAAACATTTTTAAGCCTGTTTAGAGGTTATGTGTCTGATCTAGTTAAATCTGTTTATCCATCGTCATTCTGGAGCGATGCATCATACTCTCGTTTTACATGTTTAAACAGGAAAAAACGTTCAGATTGTTTACCGAAGCGCTTCAGAAAGTACCGTTTCCCCGCTGTCATGAGCATCAAGAATCGGAATCAAAAAAAAAAAAAAAAAATAAAAAAAAAAAAAACGTCATTTTCATTTAAACTAACACGATGAAAAAGTTTCAAACAAAAATGGTTTCTTGCCAATCTATATATTATTCTCAGTTTCCACCATGAAAAGCAGGAAATATTTGGCACGCATGTGGATACTTTTTAAAGTTTTCTAAACTTTTCTCTGGCGCCGGAAGGTTTCAGAGATTTACGTATCGAAGTTTTGTGCGTCATGGGAAGAATGAAGTTGTAAAACGACGCCAACTGTCTCCCACACGCAAGAAACACATCCATCAAGTTAACTCCTGAAGGTTGAAAGAAGTTCTTTTCTTTTTCTTTTATATAAGCTAAATAGATATCAGCAAGAAAAATAAAGCTAATATGCACTCTGGCAGCCACCTTTGCTTTCTGCTCTTGCCATTCTCAGTATAATCCACAGTATTTATTGAATGTATAAAAACAAATCCGGCTAGAAAAAGGGGTAGAATAATCAGTGGTATTCAAAACAATGCGTTGTCATTTCTTTCCCCTTTGTAGCCTTTTCTCGGCTGGCTTACTAGAAATCTAAAGGTATTATTTAGTGAGTACAGGTTCGCAGTAGACTGAATGCACAGAGGTCCGATAATAGGTTAATAAAATTTATTTTTATCGAAAGAAACACTTCAGTATTCTGGAACATTGCACAGAAATACTCGTGCAGGTGCTCACAGTATCACAGAGTACAGTCAGTAGTTAAACTACAAAACTACTAAAAATGCTAAACCCAACGCAATGCAAAGTGCATCTCAGCAAACAAAGCTAACCGGGAGATATCTCAGTACTCTAAACTCACGATGAACTAACAGCTAACAACAATTGGGGAACTGAAGCTCTGGTCAGTCTTATACAGTTTTCTCTCAGCCACCCAGAGATTTCCAGTACTTTCTGCTTCTCGAAATCACTGAAAACCATTATGAGGGTTGATTTACGGTTACAACTAATACAGTAATAAATTACATTTAGTCAATTACAATATCTATTACGGAAATACAGGGACCGGACCAAAATGTCACCAAATAATCACCAAGTTTGACGACTTTTGGCGATTTTCGCCGAATTGTGCGACAAAAATTAGCCGCCAAAACTTTTGCCAGTTTGGCAATATGTCGCCAAATTAACGAGATAGCCATTTACTCAGTGTTTAATAGATTTGCCACCGTATTCTTATTTTTCCGGGGCAGCATCAATTCTCTCAGCTTTTTTCTCAGCCACTTAGCCTTCAATTTTCGTCAGAAATATATCGTACTAACGTTATTTATAGTTTTCCAATGTGCTGATCAATTTGCGCAGGAAAAAGGTGGGTGTTGCCATTTGAGAATTTCGAAATGTTTTCACTGTAACCGTAACCGTGAGAGCTCTATTGTTTTGAATCATCACAGTCTCGAGCGCGTACCTTCAAATAACAATATCTAAAATTTCATTTCGATTGGTTAAGCGGAGAGTTTGCTAGGGACTCTTATATCGGGAAATTTTTATGGCCTCCCTGATAGAAAATCTACTTTCCATATACAAACACTTCTATCCTTCTTTTAGAGTGGAATTTAGGATCCTTTAGAAGGCTTTCTAAGAAAACGTCCTTTTCCTCTGTCCGACATTGACGTGATTTAATGAATCAGATTACGAAACACTTGACTTTGTAGGGTTTTTGCATCTGAACTCTAGAAATTATTTCTTGGAATCTAAACGTAACTGTTAACTGCTTGCGAAGTATTAAAACGATAGCACGTTTGAATATTACACAGTATGAGAATGTTAGTTAATTTTTAGCAGTTAATTTAGTTACGTTTATTTTACTTCTCTCAATAGTCAGCTTATTACCGAGAAATTAAGCAGTTTACTACATAAAAATGATACGTATTTAACTGCACAGCAAAATAAAGCGGTTTAATACTATTCTATGCTTTTTATTATTATTATAATGCTACTGATAACCGCTGTCATATTGTATCTTTTATCTCAATGTCTGTCAGAAAGAAATTATATATGACCTAGGGTACTAAATACTAAATATGACCTAGGTATTAACTGCTCATTATAGGTATTAAAATTTATGAAAATTGATTTCGCTGTGTTGCCATTAAAATTTCGTCATCGAGTCGACCTCAAATTTGAAAAATGCATATATCATGGGAAGATGTGTCAATAATTACATACGTATACCATAGTAACTTCTGAAATCTTTACAGAGAAGCAGAAGGAGTAATTGCTAAGAATTAGAATTGCGTATGTTCGTCGGAGAATACGGCAATCATATCAGCAGCTTTCCCATCTTTGATCGCTGAGGCATATTGAGATTACTTACTTACGTAGGTTGTCTGAAAAATTTCCGACCTAACAAAATTGCCTTTATTTTTCGACGTAATCTCCTTATAAGTTTATACATTTCTTCCAGCGATGCTCCCGTACTTTTAACCCCCCCCCAAATAATGCGTGGAATCTTTCACTATAAAGTCCCTTTTTTCGAAGAAAATCTTTATCCTCAAAGTGCTTCTTTTAGCTTAGGGAACAAACAAAAGGTCACTTGGTGCTGCATCTGGCGAATAGGGCGGGTGGTAAAACAGTTCAAATCGTAATTCATGGATTTTCGCCATTGCAACCGCTGGGGTGCAAGATGGAGCACTGTCTTGGTGAAATAAATTTTTTTTTCTTTTGCAAATGTGGCCGTTTTTCTGGAATTTCTGCCTACAACTTGTCAAGTAACGTTGCATAGTATGCTCCGGTAATGGTGTTTCCTTTTCAACATAATCTATTGATACGATCCCATCACTGCCCCAGAAAACTGTTGCGATCATGTTCCCAGCAGAAGGAACAGTTTTTGCCATTTTTGGAACCGATTCTCTCTTTGCAGACACTGTTTTGATTGTGTTTTTGTTTCTGGGCTGTAATGACGAATGCATGTTTCAACTACAGTGATTAATAGCAAAAAAAAACTCCGATTTATTGCGCGAACAGAAGGAAGCAAATGTTCATTTGGATACGTTTTCGGTCCAAAGTGAGCAAACGCGGTACCCAATGTGCAGCCAGCTTATGCATATCTAATTCTTGGTTGAATATATGGCAAACACGTTCTTTGTACATGCTATTAACCTCTGCTATTTCTCTAACCTTGATTCGATGGTCATCCGTTGAATCCAGAACCATTTGGTGGATTTCAGCGATGTTTTCATCAGTGGTTGCAGTTTTTGGCCCTTCTGAACGTTCATCATCATCCAAGCTGGTACGGTCCCGTTTAAATTCAGCTGCCCAAACTCTCACAATAGTAAATGATGGTGCAGAGTCCTCATATCCTGTGCCCAAGTCCTCTTTAATCGCAGTAGGCGTATTATTACCTGTTCACGCCTGCGAGCGCAGCGCCCCCGGTTAGAAAATTTGACTAGTGATGCTGTCGACGAGAGTAATGAGTTAGTAGGGCGAGAGATGTTAATAAAGGAGAGTGTGTTTACCTTACTACTGAGTTATTGTTATTTATACAGTCCACTGTGTGATTATTAACCAAATTATTTATGAGAATGAGAACCAGCGTACAATTACCTTTCAAAAACAGGTATCGAATGACAACACACGATACTCGATTTTTTCCATTTTTGAAAAAACGGTCACATCAACTCGCAAAACGCACACGTTCAAAATAGCTGAAATTTTGATAGTTTGTGTGGTTCTACCGTTTTGTTTACCAATTAAATGTGGGGAACTTCTTACACCGATAATCGCTTAAGTGTGTGAAACGAGAAGTAAGTCTCAAGAAGGGTTAATTACCCTTTATTTCCCAAAATAAGATTAAACACAGTCAGCCCCTGTCTCGGAGCGTAGAGCAAAGCCTCCACTTAGGCTTGAACTCAAAGTATTATGAACTAAAGCTTAACTAATGGTTAACTAAAAAGAACAGGATGCTAAGTAGTTGGCTCCTAAATCTCAATTAAGCATGCGAAGCTATCAAGGGCAAAATTAAAACAATTTGCGTATACTGTATATGATGGTCATTAACATTTTAAGGTTCTAACATCTAGGAAAAAGACTTCAGCGAAAATACAGAGGCTGTTCTCACATTTTTAGACGATTTTCATTGTATTTACAGAAATATTTTACCTAAAAGTTTTGTGTTTTAAATGTTCAGTTCGATAACCCTTATTCTTCACTACCTTTCTATACCGTAATTTCCAAGACAATAAAATAAAGCCTTTTGTGGTATCGGAAGATGTATTTTATATTATTCCCCTTGAACAGCTTTCTAAAGTACGAGGAGTGTTGTAGGTGGATATTTGGACAATTTACTTTTTAAAAGTCCAGAAGCGTAAATATCTATGAGTTAATTATCGGGTGATTAAGGAGGGATATGAGTGAAGGGTATAACCTCGATCTCGTTTCTTGTTCAATTTTCCAGGAAATTAGCAGTGGATTTTGTCATGTGGCTGCTTGCTTTGTCTTGACGCAGCTCTGCTGATTGATTTCACTGTGGGGAAAGAGAAAGTATTTCATACTTGAAAATTGGGTACAAAATATGTTCCTGATAATATGTGGAGTTGACCTTTACAATTTTCTGTAGGCTGTTTAATTTTTATTTGTCATTATATCAAAAAACATCAACAATCATAAATCCCTTTGTAAAGCTCTCTTTAGATATTTTTCTCCTCTTTGATAACAATAAATGGATTTCTTTTCATTGTATCACTTACATACATCCAAGATGCATCTATTCTGGTAATATTTTTCCATTTTTGTCTAGGCAAATGTTTCTCGTGGAGAATTCTGCAGCGCGTTCTGCATTCGGTGTTATGTCGTGAAGAAAGACGATGCACATTATGTTTTTCCGCATTTTTCAGATTCAAATAGACGTTAATTACTTTATTTCTAGTTGGCATTGATCATTATAATGGTTTTGTAACTCTCCTTTTATTTGGCAGATTTTCTTTTAACATTAAAGATCTTACCTTTGCAATATTCGAAACACTCTGTTTTATTCTTGGATATATGTTTAGAACAATTTTTCTCCTCGAAGCCTAACTTTGACGTTTTTTGTTTCCTTTCTCTTTGACAGTATAACCTAGCATAGCTTAAATATCGAAAAACCATGGCTTTCACAGCATTTATTAATAACTAGATATAGATAAATTTCTTCGGAAAGAACACAAGCATAGTCTTCCATCCATTGCTTCTTTAAATGCGACATTCTGCATGAAAACAAAACTGTCAAGTTACAGACGATAATGTATATTTTCAAAAATATAGTTGAAGTTAAAAAGAAAATTTCAAGCAAAAGTTTTTTTTACAGCAAAGCAAAATCGTCTAAAAAATGTGCGAACAGCCTCTGTATGCTAAGGGAACTAGATGTTAAATTTTTAGAAAAAAGACATGAAAACCAGCTATTTCAGAGTGAAGACGGAAAACGTCATAATGGACACCTTAATAACAGACTTCTTGAAGAATAAAAATTTCATTAGAAACTGAAAGCGGTGAAAATCTAGGTACAAATATTCAAGAATAAGGTGAGCTACACTTGCACAAAATACAAGAGAGGTTCGAATATATAAACAGTAATTTTTATGCTTCGTTCTTGGACAGAGTTGAACCCATTGCGATTATTTGGGCAAAAGCGTACAAGTTTGGGTACTTCAGAAGTAATGCTAGTTAATCTTTTCATTATACTTATCTTCCGTAATTAACATGTCGGAGGAGAAGTTTTACAGCAGCGTTGCACATCAAACCATTACTCTTGATTAACGAAAAAACATTCCGACTTAGATTTATTCTGAACTTAACTGCTTTTTTCAATCTTCAGAGTATGACTGACGGTTGGTGCAAATCCTGTAATGAAGACTGGCTGAGAGTTGTAAACTAAACCACGTCCTCTTGCTGAGAACCTCAACCGATGAAAACAAGTGACAACCGGTGATGTGCTAATTTGTTTCGATCAGTGAACCATGGCAGTGAAATCAGTTAAAAGCTTGTGAGGTTTATTTAGTTATTTTGAGCAATAGTTAATTTTAAGTTGCAAGCTTTTCTTATCACTCTCATTTCACCCACTCTTTTTACGCCAGAATGTAAATGACATAGACAGCGTTTATTCAGACTGGGGTAGACTTCAATTAATTTTATTTTCAAAATTATATAAAGTTTAAAATTTTGTAAAGAGAATTTATACAAATATTTTGTAATATGTTTATAGCTACTGATGTGCATAGAGAAGGACAGGAGCTTGTAGGCTTCTAGATATTAATAAAATTATGCTTATATTATGCTTTTATACTTTTAATTACTAGTTTTTAAGGAAATGTGATCTACAGTTCTATTTTTAAGTATTGTTTTTATAAGGATTCTGCGTATTCCGTTCTATGTACGATTCTATGTATGAATATAGTTCTATTGTTTTTGTTTATGCTTTTTTGTCTACTGTTTTGTGCAGTGATTTTGCGAATGGGTACCTGTATTAATCTGTAGATTTTTGTATACTGGCTTTTACAGAGATTTGGCCTATGGTTATCCGTATAGGTTCTATGAGTTTTTGTCTACTGATTTTTATAGGGATTTGGCCTGTGAGTACCTATGTAAGTGCACGTGTGTTTGTCTACTGGTTTTTATGGAGAATAGACCTATGGAATATCCATTTTGTTAATAGAGATTTGGCCTATAGATACACATAAAATTCTGGTTTCTGGCTATGGGTTTTGATAGGTATTTTGTTTATGGGACCCATATGTTCTACAAGTTTCGTTTTATGGGGATTTGGCCTACAGATACCCGTATAGTTGTATGGGTTTCTGTTTATGGGTTTTTACGGGGATTTGGCCTAAGGGTACCCGTACAGCTGTATGGGTTACCTTATATGGGTTTTTACGGAGATTTGGCCTACGGGTACCCGTACAATTGTATGGGTTTATGGGTTTCTTTCTATGGGTTTTTACGGGGATTTGGCCTACGAGTACCGGTACAGTTGTACGTGTTTCAGTTTGTGGGTTTTTGAGGGGATTTGGCCTACGGGTCCCCGAAACACTGTATCGATACCAGTAGGCCATTTCTCCGTAAAAAAATTTTATGGGTTCCTACGGGGCACTTTTAGCAGGGTAGAAAGAAGTACTATTTAAGCAAGAGTTTCGAAAGTTAGTGTTAGAGCGTGTCTGCCTATTCCAGGCCACGCTGTGCCGTTTTTATTAGCGATTTGATTCTGTGGCGTTAAGTGTTTCTGGCCATTTGGCTTGTATCGCCGGTTTCTACAAACCAGAGCCTTTCCTGGCCGTTAACTTATTCTGTGAGCCGTTAGGCTAATCTACCACATCAATTAGTTCAACATTACGTATATTTGTTAAGCCAGAAGTGCTTGCCTTGTGTAAACCCAAACTGGTTAATTATTGATTTTTGCTTTCAAATCAAAGGACTATTTACACTCTTTTTCTGACATTGTCTGTGTTGTTTGTTTGTTTGTCTGTGTGCAGTTTAAAACCAGAGGATTATTTCTCTGCAGTCTTTCTAGAGTTCATCATTATATGTTCCCAAAGAAGGTGAGACTCTACAAACCCTAAATAAATGTTGGTAGTATAGAAGCATCAGCTAGAGATTATAACAAATTAAGAATTATAAGAAGATCTTGTCTAATGAGCAATTTACTGACGCTGTGAAAGAATAAATCAACATGGTACGTTTATTAGTCCGTATTTAAGAAACTTTCTCGGCTCTGGACCAAGTGTGTGACAGGTGATTGCATAGAAAAAATTCTGAGGCGTACACCATATCGAATATTAAATTATACGCATTATTTGCTGCATTCCATTTAAAATTATTTCCTCGAATTAGAGATATATTTCTCATTCAATTAATTCAGTTCTCACTTTGCAGCAAGGCAAAAATACATAAAACCTCAAAATATCTTTATTAAAAACTGCAAAATATAGAAAAATTTAAATCATGAAGAACAGCTAAAACAATTAAAAGAACAATTACTAAGCAAAAACAAGTAATTCAGCCAGCCCGAAGGCAGATTTTTCGGTGCACAAAACTGAAAGTTTACTTTTGGATGCTTTTGAAATGGAAATTCACTGTGACTCTCGATAAAGCATGGGTTTACTTAAAAGACTGCAACAAAAAAAGTCTATTTATTACCGAAAATTAAGAGAGAAAATGTACAAACCTGGTTCCGTCAATACGAAGAAAGTTTCAGTAAGGGGTTTTTGATTGTCACAGGATTCTTTTACAGTGAGAAATTAAAAATATGAAGTGTGGGAAAAGTATTATCGGGTTTTAACGAAAGCTTCCCGCAACCTCAAATATCGTCTGCTCAAACAGTTCGCGTTGACGTGCTTAATCATATTTTCTCAAAACGATTTCTAGCATTTGAAAGAAAGAGACTTGCTTTAGAACACTGGGTTGTGAAATTTGTAAAAAAATATCGTTATCATTATATACAAGCTGTCTGAAATGGAACTATCATGCTAACAGATTAGAACTATCATTTACTTCCAGTTTTTTTGCAAAACGTCAGCCACAGAACGTCATCAAATCATGCGTACAGCTTTAGGTACTAATGCTGTACCATATGACACCGTGAAGATTTATTGCCGAAAGGTCAAAAACAGGGACTATAACATTCAAAAGGCAGAGTACTCAGGCAGATCTAGTGATGTTGATGAGGCTCGCCTGCAAGAACTTGAGGAAGAAGATCAGTATGCAACCACTAGAGAGCTTGCTAGAGAACTAGACTTTAGTGCCTGTTCATTAGTCGCGCTTTACATCGCATAAATTTAGCGTAAAAGTTCAATCGCTGGGTGCCGCATGAGCTGACTCATGCGGATCAGGACAGACGTGTTCAGGCCTGCACTAATCTGTTCGAATATCAACGCAAGGACAAAATTCTGGACCGGATCGTCACTTGTGATGAAAAGTGAATTTACTTCAACAACGCAGGCCGAAAAGTTCGTTTGTCTGCTCCCAGTGAGCCCGTCGGCAGCGTCGCAAAGCGCAGTGTGACTAACAAAAAGATCATGCTTTATATCTGGTTAGATTGCTGTACTACTGCTTCTATCCACAAAGAGTATCTGGAAAAAGGTATCACCCTCGACGGTAAAGTGTACAGCGAGATACCAGTCCCTGTTGATGCTGCTTTCAAGGAAAAACGTCGAACTGAGTTCCGGCGCAGAAAGGTAATGCTTCATCAAGATAATGCAAGACCACATATGTCTGCATTCACTGGCTGGACTCTGTAGGGACTCTAATGGAATCTTTTGCCACACAATATAGTTCCGATATCCCTCCTTCGGACTTCTACCTTTTTTCACATCTGCAGCTACATCTTGCTGGTGCTATCTTCCATTCTGCACAGGACGTCCGGAATACGATTGATTGTTTTTGGACTCGTGACCACTAGGTTTCTGGGCCGAAGGCTATGAAAAGCTACTAAAATGTTGGCAGAAAATCACAGATTTGGTGGCGATTACTACCCGCACTAAAGGTCCTGCTTTTATGTTGTTTTTCCTAACTTCATTAGAAGCATTTTTTGGCGGAAAACTTTCCTTACAACCAGATAAAATCAAATCAACGTCACATTTAGGAAGAGATTTACATCTGATATCTACAGAAGAAATTCCATTTCTTTATCCCAAGGACTTTCAAAAAGTTATCTTCATCACGACAAAGTAACAAGTCATATTTCGAAAAGTACCTCTGCATTTCTTGAAAGAATAAAGACTGAGACATATATCGCCTCTATACATTTTCAACGTATTCCTGCGAAGTTCTTTGACGTTTCACCTGTAGACTATTGTGCTTTTGGTCTCTTGAAAAGATCGCTTTCTAAGCACAAACCTACCACGATTGATGGCCTCTGGAAAATAGCGGAAGAGGAATGGAAATCAATACCCTGGAAATTTTACGAAAACCACTTCTATCAGAGAATTCCCGATGCAGGCTTATAGTCCAGAGCAAAGGCTGCAGATCGAATATTTAAAAAAGAACTCGTTACATTTTAAATGTTAATCAAATGGCTCCGAAATCGGTCTAAAAATATATAAACAGCCTTTGTACTCTTTGTTTTATGATATTTTCAGTTGTATCGACTAAAATAAAGTTTCCACTTCTTTGCTTTCATTTTTGTATCTGTCAAAATTTCTGTTGTTAAATTGAATAGTATAAGAAAGCCAAATTAACAACCAAAAAAAAATTTGAAAACCAAGAAAAGATAAATTCTTGATGGAAAATTAATTCCTGGCTGAAATCATGCAAGCCATCAAAATTTAAGCATACACTTATAAGTGTATATAAGTAGTACAGTATAACACACATATGTAAGTGATACAAAATTCCGTTCTTTCCTAAAAAGCCCAATAAATTCGTTTTAATTTAAAAAATGTGTTTCTCTTTCCTTGCGTATCATGCCCAGTTATATTTCTGTATTTTACATTCATGGTTCATAGCCCTTGAAGTCTCTTTTTTAATCTAATGATTTCTGCTTTCTGTTAAAAAAGTATAAAAGCATATTCAATCTTCCTGAAATGCGTCATTTCATCGTCACGCGATTTTACGTAAAGCAGGTGACATTCTTGCTTTTGCTTTATAACAGGAAATGTGAAAATAAAAGCATTTATCAAACTACGCTCATAGCAGAACGTCTAATAATTAGTAACAATCAGGACCCGGATTTTGATGACCTAAACGGTCACTGAAAATGCCTTTAAAATGCACTTAAAATGGAAACATTGACCTTAAAAATAAAATAATAAAAATAATAATAATAGTATAAAAAATAACGATAGACAGATAATGGCAAATGCATTAAAACCCAAGTAAATATACACATATCAATTACTTAAATTTTCTTTTTCTTTTCGCATTTTCAACCTTGCTCAGATATTTATTATTATCAGATATTTGTTATTTATGTCATTCATAGATTATCAGATATTTTTTATTTATCTCAAAACAGGTGAAAGACACATCATAACTACTTGCATTAAAACAGACACAAAGTTGATTCGGTATTTTTAAGTAGAATAAATGAAATTAGATATCTGATTTTATTAGTATTTTTTACAGGGGAATGTCTAAGCTTAAAGAAGGAACCTAAAAAAAGATCCACAGTGTTTTTCCATATAAAGAACCGAAAACGCATGGAAAGTGACATTTATATTAAAATATAATTTATGGTATTATAAATAACGAAAATAATAACATCAAAATTGCAACAGTAATAATATCAAAAATTCAGGATTAGACAATTTCTTATATTCACATAATCACATTAATATTATTCAGATATTCATATATATATATAATATCAAAAATTCAGGATTTTACAATTTCTCATATTCACATAATCACATTAATATTATTCAGATATTCA
>KK120534.1:249652-271405 GCA_000611955.2 Stegodyphus mimosarum | reverse complement strand
TATATATAAGGGAAAAAATATGTATATCAAAATTATAATTTAAACTAGCGGCAAACTCTTAATTCTCTGTATATTCTAACAATAACCTTTCTGGACTGCTTCCTTGTTATGTGTGAGATGAAAAATATATAAATCAAAATTATAATTTAAACTAGCAGTAACCCCTTACTTCCCCCTCTCTATTCTAAAAATCGCAGTAACTTTTCTGGATTGCGTCATTGTCACATGTAAAGTAAAAAATATATAAATCAAAATTATAATTTAAACTAGAGGTAACTCCTTACTTCCCCCTCTCTATTCTAAAAATCGTAATAACTTTTCTGGACTGCATCATTGTTATACGTAAGATAAAATTTAGTAAAAAAGTAAGCAAAAGTAAATCAAAATCAAAAACGTAAAAGTAAATCAAAAGTAAAACAAAATTTTAAAGAAAGTAAAAGCAAATCAAAATTATAATTTAAACTAGTAGTAACCCATTAATTCCCTCTTTCTATTCTAAAAAATCGTAACAACTTTTCTGGGCTGCTTCATTTCTCGACCAACTCATGTGGCATGGCTTACATAACTCTGATGACTCGTACCTAATTCGCAATGTGAACTCAACTCGTGATAATTTCGAGAACTGAAACTTTTCTAACCTAAACCGTGTAACGAAAGATATATTTTTGGTAATTAGTGCGGGTTCAGCAATAAAAATTATATTCAATTCAGCCAAATCAGTCTACAAATCTCTCCTTCGAGTGTCATGTTTTTAACTACGCAAGTAATGTCTCTCCAAATTGTAACGCAGAGAACCATCGCCAATCCATTGCAGCTTAGCAACGGAGAGGTCATCATATTACATATATATTGTTGTAGCTTTACTAGACCGCATATCAAACAATAAACCAAAGATATACAAAAATACATATGTTAAGACCTTCACACCGTAAACGACCCAATGATTCAGCAGTGGAAACATCACGCTAATAACGAATATAATACCCGTTAGGTCAAAGAGAGCCAAACTGGCAATTGTGTCGTTGATTGCTTGTTGTGTCTGTAGCGCCCAGTCCTGCTGTAAGGCTATAGGATCTAACACTCTTTGGCCCCATAAACTAACCTAGATCCTACTAATGAACCTGGCAATTTCTCTCGCAGGCGTGAAATGATACCAGCACAGAGTCCAAAAAGGCGTATCAGCAACTTCACATAACAGCAAGGTCAGGAACGAAACGTTCGCTGGCTAGCGAAAACCTGCTCTGAATAAACTCCAAGATTCACCCATTTAAATAATCACTTTACTAACTTTAAATTAGCATCCTGGTGAGAAAATGCGAGGGGAATTTGAAAGATAACAAGAATTTGAATAATTGGTTATTTGAACTAAAGCTAACCCTACAAGACATGTTGAAGCTCGTGGAGGATGCTTAGAAGAACACTGCGACTTGCTGTCCTTCGTCCTAGTATGCCCCACACATACTCTGTGCGATTCAGGTCCAGTGACCTAGAAGACCACAGAAGCTGTGGAATTCTCCAGATAACTCAGCACCACTCGATCTCGACGCGGGACGTTATTGTCCATAACTATCGCGTCGGTACCATTGCAGCAATAAATAGATGACAAGAGGGCGTAGAATTTTGTGGCGATATCAGATGCTTGCGATGGAAACTCCAGGAATCACGTAGAAGTCGGTGCAACCGTTCGTTGCTATCCCAACCCATACAAGTAAGCCTCCTCCTCCGTAATGGTCAGTTTCGATGGTGTCTGGCTCTTGCCATATCATTACACTTCGGGAATCATGCTGGTTGTTAAATTGAGTCTCATCCATAAAGAGTACGTGGCCCTACTGCTCTGGTCTCTAACTGCGATAAAGGATCCATTTCAACGGCGTTCTGACATACAATAGGGACAAAAGAGCACAAACCACAGGTCGCCGGGCCTACAATCCACCTTCATGTAGTCGACGTGACACAATTTGACGGGATATGAGTCTTCCTACGGCAGCAGAGAGATGTAACGCCATCTGTCGTGCTATGTAGGATCTGCATCGTCTTACACATAGCAACAGGAGGCGATCGTCTGTCATTGTGGCAATCCGCCGGCGTCCAGACACACGTCTTCTACTGGTATTTTATTTCTACAGGTATCTTTGGTAATGTCATTTTTTTTCTTCTCTTTTGCTAGGAGATTCAACTATAACTATGAATTACCATGAATAATAACTTCAATTCAACTATAACCATGAATTACCATGACAATAATTGTCAATATTGCCTATTGGTGACACTACGATGCACAATCAGCTCTCTTGCAACAGAGAATTGTCTTACACCAGCCTGCAACATTCCTGCAGCCTTCCAACGCATTTCATCGTAGAAACTGTGTCTTCGGCTGCTGCTTTCCGCTTTGGCTATCTCGGATTACAGGGAATTATTGCTATTTGTGAACTGACGCATATGTCTTGGCATGTCCCTTTTTAGAGCGTTGTGATGTGACTGCGGGATTGCGTTTGATGTTAATTTTGGTTTCCAATTGCAGTCGCTGATGTAACCCCCACCTGATATGTAAATCGTGTGTTTTAATTCCTCTTTTTACATTCGCACCTTTCTGTTTAGCGTTTGTTTGAGATGCTTAAATACAATAGGTCAAAAACCCCAGTTTCTTAAACAAGGTAACTGGTTTTTGGCATTGTATTATTGTCAAAGATTTTTATTTTTTTTTTCAAACATCTTCCATATTACTTCATAATAATACGGCAGTATACAAAATTAAAACTGAAATTGAAGACAAATAACTTGTATAATCAAGTTAAAGTCTTTTTAAATTTTGCAAAAATATCATTAAATTTTACCCTACAATAAGAAGAAAAAAAACTTTTGTTTTAAAATTTGTGTATTTGTGTGCGTGGTAGCACTTCTGTACTAAACTATGGTCAGAGGATCGTGACTGGTAAAGAAAATAAAAAGATCCAAGCCAATCTCATGGTTATAGTTGAATCTCCTAGCAAAAGAGAAGAAAAAAATTACAGGGATGTTAGGAGCATACCTAGGGGGAGAACGGGCGCGTGCTATCACTTCTTGCATCCTCCCTTAAAGAGAAAATACAAGGAGTAATACACATAGTGTGAAACCTAGTGTCGGGAAAAAAAAGAATAAAAACATTCGTCTTTGAATGAAAATCTGGTATAAAATCCAGATTTGCAAAATGTGTTGGTAGAGTTTTTCCTCTCCTAGTCTTCTGGGCTATGGGGGACGTATACAACAAATTTTGAACGGAAGAGCTCTAGATAGAAGGAAAGGAGCCAGACTGGGAAAGATCAAGATCGGGAAAAATAATTGGTCATAATTGGGTTTAAAGTCTAAATCAGGTATTAAATGTCATAATCTGGAAAACTTTAATGGAGAATTCTAGAAAATTAAAAATAAATTAATTTTGCACAGAAATTGGAGTTCTACTATTTCTAATTTTTAATTTAGATTCACTTGCCGGATAAAAGGTCTGAGTCTGGTTGAATGAACAATTTCCGATTTCGTTTTAATTAGAGGTTAGTTTTTGTTATCAATTTCAAAAGTAACTTCAGAATATTGTTTTAAAATTTTGCAAGGGCCTGAAAAAGGGGGAGCGAGTTTACGAGTATTAGGATATTGAAACACTTCGTACAATTCTAAATCACCTACTTTAAAATTACTAGGTTTATAATAAGTATCATATCGTTCTTTATTTACATTACGATAATTGTCAGACATTTTTTACCAATATTTCTACCTTTTTGCATTGGTGTACATAATTCTTGATTTTGAAATCATAACGTAATTTTCCATACGTTAAATATGATGTTGGGAATTTTGTTACAAAATGTGGAGTGTTATTATATTCTTCAGTAACTAAGGGTGATAATTTTGTCCACGCAATATTACCTTGATACGAATTTAGTTTACATTTTAATCTAGTTTCAATTGTTTGATTAACGCTTTCAAATTTACCATTAGTTTGGGGCCTATTACCAGTAGTTTATAATTGTTTTACATCATGATTCCTTAAAAAGTGCTTAAATTTTGAAGATGCAAAAGCAGCACTTCTGTCACTTAAAATTTTCTTTGGTTCTTGAATTTGAAATATTTGTCTGAGACAATTTGTATAAGTATCTGTAGTCACACTCTTAGGAGCAAGAGTACAGATATACCTAGTCGCATGATCAATAATAATGCGAATATATTTTTAGTAGAATTATAATAATTTAAACCACCAGCAGTATCAATGGTCAATATTTCAAAAGGTTCCCTACCGGATGGTAAAGCCTGAAGAAAACCAAATTTCTTTTGTTTACTTTTCTTATTAAACCGACATACTTCACAATGCTTGCAATAATTTCTAACATCTTGAACAATCCCTGGCCGATAATATTGAGGAGATAATAAATTTAGCATTGAGCGCACAACAATATGACCAAACTGTACACGTGCTTTTTCAAGTAATTTAGTACGAACAGATACTGGGATTACAATTTTATACAGTGCTTGTTTTTTAATAGTTAACACATCATTCATTTTCTTATACTTAGGATTGCAAACATTATCTAAATTTTGATGTTCTTTAATTTCTTCTAATGATAATAAATTAACTTGCAGACTTAGATGTTGATATATAGGATTTCTAGTTAGCATATCAGCTTTAACTTTAGTGGACCCTTTTTTATATTTAATATCAAAATCACACAGAGATCATTTTAAAAACCCTCTGAATAATCAATCTACCTGTAGGATTTTAAACATTTTTAAACCAAACTAAAGCAGCATGATCAGTATGTACAGTAAAACGATTACCACGTAAATAATAATAAAATTTGTCTATGGCATCAATAATAGCTAAACATTCTAATTCAATTATTGCATAATTTTGTTCATAAGAACTTAATTTTCTAGAATGGAAAGCAATCTCATATGTAAATAACCATCCAGGTTTCTTGTTTCAAAACTGTACCAGCAGCTTCTTTAGAGGCATCAACAAATACATAACATGGATATTTTGGATTAAACAAACTTAAAATGGGCCTTGAGATTAAGGCATCTTTTAAATTTTGAAAAGCTACTTGACATTCATTAGTCCGTTAATAAGGGGTATCTTTCTTAAGTAAATTTGTTAAAGGAGCTCTAATTTTGGCATAAGTTTGAATACATTTATGGTACTTCCTAAAAATCGTTGTAATTCTTTAACATTTTTAGGGGGTTGTAATTTTTTTATAACTTCAGTATTTGCATTAATGGGTTGATACTTTCCTGCTTTAACCTCATATCCTAGAAAACTTATTTTTTGTTTAGCAAAATTACACTTAGATTGTTTTAATTTTATATTTATTTTTTGACATACTATATCAAATATTATTTTAAGATGTTTAAGATGCTCATCCAAATTTGAAGAAAATGCGATAATCCCATCAAAATAATTTAAAGAAAATTGAACCTGATACTTGTTTAAAATTTCTCTAAGAACTCTTTGAAAAACAGCTGGGGAACTTTTCCCAACAAAAGATAGTCTAGTAAATTTATGAAGACCAAAATTTGTAGTAAATGCCAATTTTTCAGTATCTTTTTCATTTAATTTTATATGCCAATAACCTGATGCTAAGTCTAATGTGGAAAGAAATTTTGAATTTGTTAACTGAACTAATACCGCATCAGTTCTAGGATGGGCTAGGAATCAGTTTTGGTAATTTGGTTAAGTTTCCGAAAATCAATACACAATCTAGGTTTTGATTCTTCATCTCTTTTATAAGTTAGAAGTGCAGCATTAGGACTATAAGAAGGTTTTATGATACCAGCATTAAACAGTTCACCTATTTTATACGTAAGATATAAGAAAATACGATAGCTGCTTTAAAAACTAATTGGCGATCTCGGAATTAACACTCTTTAACATTTTTAGGGGCTCTTCTCTTTGGTACTCTCCTTCTAAATTCATCTGTTCTCCCAAATTCGAGATTTTTCTACATTACGTAACGCTTCTTGAAAAAGGCAACCAAAACTAATACTAACCAATGACAGGTTGTCTCTAGAATCGCACCTATTTTGGTATAAATACTCTGGCGAGCTAATTACGTCACCTTATTTTCCTAGCTTCTACCTTGCTAACAACTCCTCGCTTTGCTTCCCCGTCTAAAAGGATGTCAAATAATGCTTCTAATGTGCTTAGAAATAAAAATGGTTATTCGCTGAACTTGGATTTTGTCAACATCTTCTCCCGTCTTTCCAGTCGGCTATTAAAAGTTGCTAAATGGTGTTAACTGCGCATCAAAATTACCAGCCGAAAGCCGCTCGAGATGTTAACAGTACGGTAAGAAAGATGGGAAACGCTCGGACCAACTCGGAGGTGTTCTCTCTCGGAATTCCAAACTGGCATCAAGCTTAATAGCTAGATACAGCAATACCTCAACAACCTGTGGTTCTATAGAAGTGTTGGCTTAGCTTTTCTGCCTCTGTCTGGAAAATAAAGAATGTTACTATATTTCAAGTAAAAACTATACCTCGATACCTTATTTCAAGCAAACCTATACCAGGATACTATAATTTAAGTAAAAACTATACCTGGATACAGTATTTCAAGTAAAAACTATACCTGGATACTATACTTCAAGTAAAAACTATACTTGGTTACTATATTTCAAGTAAAAACTCCATATGTATAGAGAACTTAAATTATGCTTAATTATCTGCTCACTCCCTCGTCTATTGTTTCGTACTTCTTGAGAAAAGGAAACGTATTTTACAGAAAATATACCGTGCTTGTGTACATTTGCTATGCTGATCAAACATATTGTTACGAATCGTCCAGGCGCGGTAAGATAGCTTCCTCGCAAAGCAAGTTTAGGACTTCCAGAAAACGGCAAGGGAAGGCAGGGTTGCCACATTTGGCGAGAAATCACCCATTTGGCGACATAATTGGCGATGTGCTGTAGACTCATGGAGAGCCTTCTGGAACGAATTCTTCCTGGTTTAGTCCAGAATGTTCTTGAACACACGCCAAAAGTTATATAAACCCTGTTAGCACGCGGAGAGTCAGTCAGTGCGAAGTTAGCGTTTCCTCTAGCGAGCTGATAGTCAGTCAGTGAGCAAGTCAGTGCGTAGCCTAGTGCCGAGTTGCTCGCCGAGTGCATCGAGCGAGTCTCGTAGTGTGTCGCGAGTTAGTGCATCGTCGAGCTTTATCTTAGAGTGTGTTGAGCTCCGAGAACGAACGGAACCCAGTCTCTAGCGTATCGTCAATTGCATCGCGAGTTGCAGTGTGGAGAGTCTCGAGAGTACGTAAAGTTCCGAGAACGACCGAGCAGAGTCGGGAGTTGTAGTCTGGTGCTTTGCCGTGAAGCTGTCTCCACTGTTATACCCTGATAGCCTGAACGCTGTGCCGCTGATTGTCTCGGCGCGTTTATAGTAGTTCTTCGACGACTGTAAGCGTGACTCTAGAGCTGTCTTGAAAAATAATGACCAATAAAGTGTGTTTTGATACTTCATCAAGTGTCGTCGTCGTTATTCATTCCAAATCCACGAACTCTTTAACGTACGTACGAAGAAGAAAATAAAAAACGTAACAATATCAAGATAATTATAGCAACATGTAGACATACTGATTAAATATACCACAGATGCTCAGAAGTTGAACGAGCTTTTTAAAATATTCCCTCTAATTATGAAGAAATACCGCTGCTATAATATCTTTGAAAGCAAAGTAAAACGCACTATGCACAAGTCTCGAGTTACTTCTCTGTATTTTACATATTAAGTTTTTTTGGTATATTCTTTTCTTTAATGTCTGTGTTTATCAATTCAAGAAATCGATTAATTCAACAAAATTTCTATTTTCTCTTAACCAGGAAAGTTTCCAAATATTTGACATCTTGGATGTCAACAAGAAGTGAAACATTTGCGAAATTTGTATGCCTTTATCAATGGTCATGTTACTTGCATGTGGATGGGGTGGTCGTTTTCTAAACTGTTTCTTTTGTCGCGATTAGATCAGATAAACACGAATTACGTCTTTTGTTATTTTTACTTCTTGGAACCCACGTAAAAGTACCTAGGTAACTATCAGTGGTTGTGACAACAGTCTCGTTGAAATGACGAAAATGAAGATAGCAAAATCTGGAAAGTGTGTAGATTTCTATCTAACTCTGTTTCCAGTATGAGTCATAGCATCCAGTTTCTAAAATTAGTGCGATTCTATATTGATGTTATACGTAGATTAGATATTTGATACTGTGTATATAACTGAAGTAAATGAGGCTTATTGAAATTAATATTAGTGCATATTAAAAACAAGTCAAAATATGTAACTTTCTTTATAAGAAACACTGTTTCAAGAATGAGTCATTATATCCGGTTTCTAAAATTAGTGAAAGTATATATTAATTTTATGCGTATTTTAGATATTTAATAATGTATACAGAACTGAAGTAAATGAGATTCTTAAAATTAATATTAGTATATACAAGATAAATCAAAATGTGTAGCTTTCCGTATAAGAAGAGCTGTTTTTATAATGAGTCATAACAACTGGTTTGTAAAATTAGTGCGATTGTATATTAGTATCATATGTACATTAGATGTTCAATAATGTATACAGAATTGAAGAAAATGAGGTTCTTGAAATTAATATTAGTACATATTAAAAATAAATCAAAATAATAAGAAGTGTTTGTCTTAAAATGAGTTCTAACATCCGTTTTCTAAAATTAGTGAGACTTTATATTAATATTATATATCCAATCAAAGCCAAAGGCAAGCTTTACTTTGATTTATTTTGTTGCCAAAGGGGGGGGGACAGTTCTATATGTCCCGTTCTACTGGGCTGATTGACGAAATTCAACTTGCGTTTTTCATATTACGAAAGCGCGACTTAATTAATGACATTTTTTCCCATATTTTGATTCTACGACTCAAATTATACCAAAGTGCTAAGTTTTGTAAAGATCACACGAATAGTTGTTAAAAAATTAGCTCTCAAAATTTTAGCTCCTCAATGTTAATTGAATTTGGTATATATTTATTAATCTAGCTTTTTTTTATTAAGCTTATTTGATTCTTCCTTTCACATTTCGAAATTTAGGTTCATCCCAAATAAATTTCGGATATTTTTTTATGATTTATTTCTAAAATTTGTATTTTTAAATAATTTTTATAAATTTTTCGAAAACAAATTTTGAATTATAAGCCATAAAACTTTTACCAAATTAAAGTAGATGGATTTCTAAGCATACCTGAAAAATATTAGAGTTTTTTTTCAACATTTTCTAAGCTGTAACAGAATTTATATATTGGCACGTTTTGAAATTTGGCATATTTGTTGAAAGCGATAATAACTTCAAATGTGGTTTAGGCACTTTGTTAAAATTATTTAAAAGTAAGAACGATGTGAATTTTTTTCCGCTAATGCACAATGTAAAAAGGGAAAGGAAAATAGGTTGCCATATATTAAGGAGTTTACCAAGCGAATTATTTTTGGCGCAAACTGAAAAGAAAATGCGCCAAGATAAATTTTTAAATTTTTCCTTAAATCTTTCACCAAATTTTACAAAATTTAATATTTAGGCATAATTTAGTCGTAGAATCGAAATATGGAAGAAAAACTGGCATGCCATTTCAGAAAAAAGTCCGATTTTGTGTCAAAATGCTTATATTAGAACAATGCTATACATATAAATATAATATATATCTTAAGTCGCGCTTTCGAGACATGAAGAACGCAATTTGAATTTCATCAATCGACCCAGTAGAACGGGAGATATAGAACAGTACCATTTGTTTTTTTCGCAATGTACATTAGATATTTGATAATGTATACAGAACTGAAGTAAATGAGACTTTTTAATTAATATTAGTATACACTCAAAATAAATCAAAACGTGTAGATTTCTGCATAATACCTGCTCTTGTAGAATGCCATCATTCGAGCCTATACCATCCGGTTTAGGCTGAACATTGGGTGAGCTGTAAAATCCTTGAACACTGGTAGGGGTTCGAATCCAGGCGAAAGGACTTTCTGCATGGGCGTTTTTGTCGTTTTGTCGTTTGGTTTGTCGTTTGTAACGTATGTATGAGCCATTCATTAGAAAGTCCTCCACGAAGGCATCCCTCCCCTTAGGCGGATAATCCTAGCAAGCTTTGCCATAATAAACAAAATCAAACCAAAATCAACCATCCGGTTTCTAAATATCACTTCGATTGCACATTACTGTTATGCTTATATTAGAAATTTAATAATGTATACAACACTCAAGAAAATGCGCGTATTGACATGAATTTCACTACACATTAAAAAAAATAAAAGTGTGTAGATGTGTTGTCTTAAAGATGTGTTGTTTTATCATGATTCATAGCACCCTTTATTAAGAATTATGTGACTGAATATTAATGTTATGTCTGTATCATAGATTTAATAACGTATTCAGTGTAATGAACAAAAATATTAATACACATTAAAAAGAAATCAAAATGTATAGATTTTTCTGCAGATAATGATGTTTTCGGAATGAGTCATAACATCTGGTTTCTAAGCAGTAGTCTAATATTTATGTTGTATGTGAATCAAATGTTTATTAACGTATATAATGGGATAAACTGGTGTATATGTCATTGTTAATTAGTGCCCATAGGAAAATGAACTAAATAAAGCTTCGAAAACTTATCTGGTTTACTAAACAAGAAAATATAATCAATTGCTAAAACAATTGCCTATAAATACGAAACATTTCGTTACGATTAGTCACAGATTCCGTCTTGCAATCACGAAAAATTTCCGGTATCATATTTCAACAAAAATATCTATTGAGTGCTATCGAATGCAATTTAACGATGTTTTTGAGTGACATTCGTACGTAAGAACAGAATAAAGGACTCTTTTTTCCCCAAAAAATTATAAAATTGATTTAAAACGGATTCTGAAGAGATTTTTTTCGTGGCGTCTGTGCGGACGTACGTACGTACGTATGTATACATGTATCTCGCGTAATTCAAAAACCAGTAGCCTCAGAACGTTGAAATTTTGTATATAGGACTGCTATAACATTTGGATGTGCACCTCCTATTTTAGTTGCAATCGGCCACACCAAACGTATATAAATTTATGTATATAATATATATATATATATAACAGATATATAGATTATATAACAGAGTGGATATATCCACTCTGTTACGCGGCTCAGTGAGCTCAGTTTCTTTATTCTTATATGTAGTAACAGAGTGGATAATATATATATCCACTTTGTGACTCGGCTATTGAGCTGTTTTTTTATTCTTATATGTTGGTACATTGTGCATTTTTTTGCTTTAAAAATGGTTGAATTATGTTGTTCTAATCTTCCGGTTAAGGTTTTTATGCCTTTAGTAAATCTGCATGCAAGATTTGTAGAATTATCAGCAATTTAAAAGTTGTTTAAGTGCGGCTAAGCCTCATCATTTTTCTCATGGCGGACATATTCGTTTACATTTGAAACTTAGGAGAATACTGTATTTGTTGCCAATCTAGAGAAACTAAGCTTCGCAACAACAAAGTAACGCTTTTTTTATTATTGCGAATTAAATCATGCTTAATCCATTCTGGAATTTATTCGAGGAAACAAGTGTTTAAGATTTACTTCGTAATTTTTAATATAGATAATTTGAGTTTTTATGTATTTTTGCCTTGTCGCGAAGTGAGAACTGAATTAATTGATTGAGAAATACTGAATCGTCTGTGAAAAAACTGTTTCTTTTTTGTTTGTTTGTTTGTTTATTTATTTGCTTAATTTCTTTTACACATCGCTTTAGATTTATTACAGTATTTGAATAGAGCGTGTGGCAACGATTAAGTAATTCCCCAGATGATATACATAACTTTGGTGCATTCTGATGAGTTATAAAATGAATGAGATGTAACTCAGTTAAGTGAAGCTAGCGCCAGAGTGTAGCTGTGGTAAGCAAATGTAGTGAATTTTAATGAGTGCATTTGTTCTCTTGTGGTTTATGCGCTATCAATGAAGTAGATTTAATTCAATCCAATAAGTTTAAATTAAGTGCAAAATGCGTATAATTTAATATTCTGTACAAGGAAGTCTTGTGGTGTACACATGAGATTTTTTTATTTGGATTTTCCAGATTTCCCAAGTTTCCCTTAAGAAACCTTCCACCAAAGGTTCCTGAGTGGGTAAGCATGGAGTGTTTTGACATAAGATATAAATTACCATAACCCTTTCTCTTAAAACTTAATTACTAATCTTTAAACTCTTTCAGGTTTTAATCACGCTAATTTAGGGAATTTGAAAGCATAATCAACTTTTAATCCCGTTTAAATAGACATCAATTCATCTCAATGGCACTCCACTAAACTATTAGAGCCCCTTTAGAAGTGCAAGATCCTTTTAGCTGTTGTTCCACTTGTCTGTATAAGCATTTTGCGGCAAAACGTAGTAGTGTTACGTCACCAGTTTTTATGTCGTATGTAATAAATATATGAAGTTAGGGAATTCCAGTATCTCAATTCTTAATAGCAGTTTAACCAAGAGAAAGTCCCACGTTGAAGTCCCAACGAAAGCCCGTGTTATTACAAAGTAGTTATTTCGATTAGTTGAACATGAAATAACAGCTGAACGAATTTAAACTCTTTTGTTCCCATTTTCAAATGAAGTTTAGATTTATTTTAAATAAAGAAAGTGGTACCTCAGTATACTTCCAAGGCCCACCAGTGGCAAAGTCGTTGGACACTGATAATTCATTCAGGGGCTCGAATCCCAGTGAACGGGCTGGTTGTATGGGCATTTTCGTAGTTTTCTCTGTGTGCAACGTGTATACGAGCCAGTTTCCCTCAAAACGGCCTCCACGAAGGCATTACCTTACTTTTTCAATGACAAATAAAGGGAAAATACACTCACTTCCAAAAGTTAAGCAAGGAGAGGAAAATGCTAATTTCCGGAAGCCAATCAGAATTGAAGAGGATACAATTCGCTGCAGAGGTAGATGGAAGTATGCAAATATGTTAGGTAACAGCCAATCGCGCTTTCATGTCAAGAAATATGCAAAAACGGCAGTCTTATAAGAAGTCAGCTTTATGAAGGGTTACAGAAGTTAATTCTAAGTGCTGATAGAAGGTGTTTAAAACTTTCGTACAATTTGCTTTCAAGACATACGTGTTTCTATGACTTCCAGAAGACGAATGGAAGATTCTGAGCGCTGGCGTGTTGTGGGGCGCATTGAAGCAGAACAGTCGATCCCAGATGTTGCTCTTTTCTTCGGAGTTCATCATTCTCTAATTTCACGTTTATGGAAACAATTCCAAACCACACAGACAGTTGTCCGAAGGCCCGTAGCCGGTCGCCCAAGGGTTACAATCCCCGCGGAAGATCGCTATTTTGGTATTGTAGCCGAGCGGAATCGCAGAGCGATCTCCACACGTGTGACATCTATGGTTTCAGCGTTCATTGGTAAGGCGATATCTGCAGCTACTGCACGCCGAAGATTACATATGAGTGGACTGTACGCCCGGGTACCTCGAGTTTGTGTTTCTCTTTCCGTCCAATCACGATTACAGTGGTGCCTGGAACATGTCAATTGGAATGTGTCTGCCTGGGGCAATGTCATGTTTACTGGTGAGCCAAAATTTGCTCTGGAGCCAGATGACAAGCGTATAAGCCAGATGATAAGCGTGAACTACGAACACGCAATCATTCCCAAAACATCACATCACGCATTCCGAGGCGGAAGCATTATGGTGTGGGCAGGGACTTCATTAGGATATCGCACCGACCTACGCATCTTTAAACGGGGTTCTTTGACGGCTGTCCGGTATCGAGAAGAAGTCCTAGAACCCGTTGTGAGATTGTACGCTGCAGCAGTTGGCCCTACTTTTGTTTTAATGGACGATAACGCACGTCCCCATAGAGCTGACACCGTCGATGATTACCTGGAAAGTGAAAGGATTGCGCGTATGCCGTGGCCAGCATATTCGCCCGACCTTAATCCCATTGAAAATCTTTGAAATGCTCTGGACCGTGCTGTATCTTCACATGTCTCACCTCCAGCCACTCTTATTGAGCTGGAAACTGCTCTACAAAAAGAATGGCGATTGCTTAATTCTGCGATGGTTGGCCGCCTAATTGAAAGCAAGGTCACAAGGTGTAAACTCTGTATATAGATGAGGGGGGATCACATACCCTATTAATGTCCTTTTTTTTATTTTATGCTGTTTATTTTCACTTTATACATAATTCTGTTTAAGTCTCCAGTATGTCATTATCTGATAACTTACAAAAATTTAATATTGTTTTCATTTCTGTATATAATTTATTGATTTTGTTTTATGCATAAATATATATGCTACTTTTCTGCCGAATGTTGTGTCAATCAAAGCAGTACTTGTTGATTTTTTTGCATTTTACATCTTCGTGCTTAACGTTTGGAAGTGAGTGTAATTAATCTGTTCTCGAAACAATTCTATTTTTATTATTACAATAATGTTTAATACTAAAATAAAAGTGCATTGGATAAAATATATACTGAAGATAATAGAAGTATTCTATGTAAACGTTTTTCTATTTTCCAGATCAAAAAGAATTTCTCAACATACTGTAATGTCTCTTATCTTTGTTCGGTAAAGGATTTCCCCTTTCGCAACATTCGCCGACTTTTAATAGAGTCTTTGCTTTTCAAAACCGTAGGTACTGTTTTTCTTGGTATACAGCATGCGATAGCATGCAACGTATACACACGTATACACATGCAAGTCACGTATACACATATCATCTTTACACTTTTCAACACTCTCTTCTTTTTTAACCTCAATGGTGATCCTAACCATTTTATTCGGTGCTCAGCGCTTCTCGTTAACTTTCTTAAAACTCACTGTTAACATATTGGGAGAGTCTCAAAAGAGTTAAATTAAGTTAGTTCGCAAAGACGTAAATTTTGAAACTCGAATCGCATTCCTAACAAATACGGTATATGAAACAGAACTTTTCCCTTTCAAACAAGGCGTACTTCAAAGCGGAAATATATCGGAGTATCATGGTATTTATCTAACCTCTGAAGAATTTGTCTGTGCATTTATTTTCAGTTTTTGAAGTGCTAAAAGTGAACTTTACGTATTCTTTACGCTTTGATTTCTTTTTATTAGTCCAAAGGGGCTTTAGTCTCCGCAGGACTATTGTTTTCGTTTTGCGGTTTTACGTTGGAAACATTAAAAGTCTGAATCACTTTTCAAACTGTTGCCACTAAATCTTGCAGCCCTGTGCTATATTTAAAGAAAATAAATAATGAAGAATCTGCATAAATTTTTATATATTTCTCCAAATGGGATAAAACAACGGTACCTAGAGCCATCTAATTTTGAATAACGTACGTTTCCACCCGGATGCGCATCTGGAAGCCAAAATTTGGAATTTGTTTTATTATCTATTTCATACTTTGTAAAACTTTAAAGAACTTTTGAGGAACAAACTCAAACGATTTAAAAGCGAGGAATGGCAACACTCTACGGGAAAAGAAAAACCTTTTTATGTAAAGCGCGCGGAACTGTGTATCAGAAATTCTAAAGATATACTCATTTTAAAATTATTTTGCGATACTGCTGTTGAACTGAATTTTATGGTTTAAGTGCGAAGAACATGATATTTAATAAATAAAGGTAACACACTGAACGTTAAAAAACGCCCCTTTGGACGTTATTTAAATTCTGAAACCTTTCAGATTTTTTTTTAATATTGTGTGTGTGTGTTTCAGACTTAATTTTCTTTGGTAGTGTCTCTCGCCTTATGATGTATTTAAGGAAAGCAACATTTAGGTATAGAATAATATTTATTCTTCATCTTCAATTGCCTGCTCTTGCTAGTTATTCTTGAAGTATACTCCTTCTGTTCATTGACTGTTATTAGTTGAAACTCTGCCCAAGATATAATAGGCTAAGATTTATTATTCTACTGAAAGCAATGATAAATTTTAAATAAATAATTTCAGGGAATAAAAACATAGTTACAAAAATTTTTGACGAATATTCCGTGCATTTGTTTGTTTTATTTTTAATTCTTTTATATTTTTTATTCATTTAAGGAATGATGATTTGAACCACAGCGAACTGAGAATATTAATTCGTTACGTTTATTACTGCATGTTAGTAAATTTTCTTGGCAGTAATTTTAAATAAAAAAATTTAACTTGCATTTTATGAAACATTTTAACGTGAGCAGACGCTGAAATGAGATGAATTGCCAGATTTTCAGCTCTGAGTGAGACCAAAAATCAAAATGTTTCTCAAATCTTTAGCTGGCTTGCTTCATTACTGGACCATACACGCCATCAAATGGAGCTGAAAGACAAAAGAATTTATTATTTACAGTTTATCAATTTAAATTTAATTATTATTTTATTGTTTAAAGCTCTACAAAAAGCACCTTAAAAAAACTAAATGAAATTAAATACGCTTGAAACAAGTTCTTGATGCAAAAGTTCCGCACAGAAACTACTTCAAAAATAATGTTAGACTCTTCCGCAGAAGCCAATGAAGATTCCTCTTGAAACTGGTCCATGTTCCTTATCGCTTTTACGTCAAAAAGCTGCAGTTTATTTGTTTTGATATTGTATCTGTTTTCCGTGCTTAAAGGATCAAAAGATACTTCAGGCCACTTGAAAGAACCTGCCTGTATCTTTATCAACAATTTTTTTATTCTCAACTTTTACGTTCTAACGAGATAACTTCTGCTTTTCAGGTTGAAGTTAGACGTTTGAGGTTTAAAATTTTTATTTTTATTTAGTTGTTATTTAATTTTTTCTATTCAATTTTTTTCCAGTGTTATTGTACTTTTTAACACCAGAGGTGCTATTAGTGACAAAACTTACTTTTTGTCTGCATCATTTCTTCTGTCCGAATTACTTTTCAAACTGCTGCCTCCAAATGTTGTCGCGATGTAATATTTTCAAAAAATTAAATAATAAGAATCTGTATGTATGTATGCATGTATGTTCCTCATTGGGGAAATGCGACGACAGCTACAGACGCTAAATTCTTAACACACGTAGACCTCCACCCGAACATGGGCGTCTCGATTTTCTAATTTGTTTTTGATTTCTTTCATATTTTATAGAAATTTAACGAATTTTTGTTTAACAAACTGAGCGATTTGAAAGCGAGAACTGGCAACACTATTCGAAATAACACATTTCGAATATAAGGTATCTCTGGCGCACCGTTATCGAAATAACACATCTCCGGGGCGCCGTACTGTTACAATCTGAAAGTAATGTGTTCCCATTGCCTCGAATAAAAGATATATTATTTCCACCCACCAGCGTGCTGCCATTTAGTATAGCGTAAGATAGTTAACTTTCAAATTTAATTTTTCTGTTACTAAGTAGCAAACCAAGTAACTGAAAAGCCATAAACGAAGTTCTTACAGATTTTTTTCTACTTTTTGGTCTGATCGATTTTTCATCAGCTCTCTTCTGTGACAGGATTAGTAGATAAGTAAATTGTCTATCTCTTGGTACACTTAAATCTCCGTTATGAAGTTTGCTAAGCTCTGTAGAGGCCATTATTCTCTATTTTTACTGCAACAAGGAATGAGATTCAGATCTCAGAAGTATGTATGTAACATTTAGTCATCGCTTCAAATTTGTGGTATGCCTCAAGGCTGGCTCACGATCCTCCATCGCAGTTTCTATGCCTCGAGTTGGCTCACGATCCTCCATCGCAGTTTCTGTGCCTCAAGCTGGCTCACGATCCTCCATTGCAGTTTCTATGCCTCGAGCTAACTCACGATTTTCCATCGCAGTCTGTTCAGAGCACGATAGTTCGAAGTCTTTTTTTGCAAAATAGCAACTTAGAATTTATTTTAAATTTCTTTTTCATTAAACGAAAAATAGTTCAATCCAAAATAGCTATTGGAGAAATCTGCTATTGGAGCAAATAGTTATTGGAGAATCAAACTTGGAGAAATCTGGTTTCCGACTATACAAGATGGGCCATGAAAACATAGCCTGTCATCAGTAGCAGTGTCACTTTTTTGGATGAGGCCGTAGCCCTTCCTGCAATCTGTTCGGCGAGTTGGTGCCGCTAAACAGTGCTCCAGTTTTATTTTGTTTTCCTATTTACATCTGTGCCCATCGCGTTATAAATATGGCGTCCATGTGTTGTCATATTAACCTCGCAGGCGGGTTGCTTTTCTTGCCGACAACACTATATAAAATAAAGAAATTTGATTTTCAAAGATATAATGATGGAACAATTTTTCATGACTGAGTTGGGTGAAAATTAAAGTCTTTTTAGGTAAGTTTATGGTTTATGTTCAAATTTAACCGATGTAATGCTCTTTAATTTACTTCTTTCTTTTGTGCCACTTTTCATCAGGCGGTTCGCTCATTCCAGAATTTATGTGGATTTGAGTGCTAAGCCGTTTTACTGTAAAATAAGGAGAAGAATTACATCTATGTGTGTAAGACGTTTGGCTTGTATTCCACTAGTACCTTGCCGATTAAAGTAAGATCCATTGGAAACACCAGTGCTGGTCTTGATGTCAATATTTTAGACTGAAGATGGATTAGATCAGTGATTCTCAACCACTGTGCAGCGGCACTTTTCTGCGACGCCGAATTCTTATAGTGTGCTGCCAAATTTTAGAAATGTATGTAGTAAAAATCATTATGGATTTAATCCTAGTATACGGTACATATCAAAAGTGGAGAAATTCGGTTTTTAAAACATTAATAAGCTCGCCAATTGTGGTATGCAAGCCGATTTTGGTGCTATGGAGGAGAGCGCATTTCGGAGCATTTTCGCTCCTGTTCAGTACATAATTTAAAATGAGAAGTTCTGATTGGTGCAGATGGGAGACTAGCTTACTTATAAGAGATTTTTTTTATTTTTAATAACATAAATTCAAGTATGCAAAGGCCGAAAGAAAATATATTAAACTCAACAGATAAACTGGTGGTATTCCGAAAACAAATAACTTTGTGGAAGAATAAAGCTCAGGAATTCAATTTGAAAAAGTTTGAGTCAGTTCCGAAAGAATTTAATAAAACTATTCATAAAATTGTTATTGACTATTTGACAACATTAGAGAAGAGAATTATTCATTATTTCCCAAATTTAGATATAAAAAAATTGATGGAGTTCGTAATCCATTTGTGATAACGAATACTTCCGTATTTGAATTAACTTTGAATGAAGAGGAAGAACTAATTTCGCTTTCTAATAATCGGGATATATTTAATTTTAAAATATTCGGAAGAATCCATTAATTCCTTTTGGATTAACATTAGATGCGATTATCCCATGATGGCCAAAAAAAGTTTTTAAAATATTATTACAATTTTCTGCTTCTCATTTGTGTGAATTCGGATTTTCAGTCTTAAACAACATAAAAGCGAATAAAAGATCGAGACTGTTAAATGCAGAAGATGATACGAGAGTAGCATTATCATTTTTACTACCAAAGAATAAATGAAATTATTCTCATTAAAAGTATTCTTATTATTAACTTGTAATTAATCCCTTAATAAACGTACTACTGTTTTTGTAATACATATTATTTTATTTTACATTCAAAACTATTATCATAAACTATTTTACATAGTGTGTTATAGGTAAGTAGACAACTTTTAAACTTATCTTTCTCTTTGTGTTCCGCCAAATTTTGAAATCGTTAAAAGTGTGTCGCGACAAAAAAAACGTTGAGAATGACTGAATTAGATTTTGGTAAACAAACAAACTTTTAGGCACCTTTCCTGCAACTAAAGTCGCTGCTCCCAACTGAAAAAACCCCATATTAAGCAGGGGAGATCACAGTATGTCCAATCTCTAGGTGAACTCTCTCTTTCGGGCTGGAGAACTGGGCGACAAAGTCCTAATCTTGGCCATATCGAAGTGCCGTTAACAAATCTGCTCAACAACTTATTTTGCCTGAAGAACTGGGCTTCCAATCCGGTCCTTAGCCAAGACATACTTGAACTCCAATGACCCCCACGGACGAGCCGGTCCCGAGGAATCACCACCATTGTTCTCAGCTTTTGGTGAGGGGCGTGACCTGAACACCTAAAGATCTGATCCAACCCCGATTTCTGGGAACACTAGGTTCGTGAATTATATACTCCTATGGCCAAGTAGATTTTGGTTGGTAGTACGTTTGAGTTTTCCCACGAACTAGGCAAGCTTGTTGTCTCTAATCAAATTACATTTAATTTATTGAATTATAATTATTGTGAAAGGAAGCTTTGTGTATTAAACCAGGTTCAGTTAGCTAGTAACTTTATACTTGTATATTATAATTTAATCCGTCACAGGAGGTGACGTAGAATAAATTGAAAGTGCTTCTATTTCTGTATCTGTTTGCTTGGAGTTAAAAATTCTCGTGGTGATAACTCATTTCGGAAATTGAGTAGCATCTTATTTGCACTGAAATTTGAGATCGCGAAGTTACTTGTACTAACAACAGGTGTTAGAAGTACATCTAACTTTGCGTGTGCTTCTTGGTGGAAACTTGATAACCACTAATCTATACGGCTATATTATTGCTTACTTATAAACTATTCTCTTTTATGACACAAATACATTTCCTTTTGTGTAAGAAAATAAGGAAATGGTAAGGTGTAAGAAAATAAGAAATAAGCTCCTTTCTGCATGACTGCGGTGTAACGGTTATCACACTCGGCGCGTATTCCAGAGGTCCAGGTTCGAGTCCTGGCAAGGGCATTGTTCATTTTTCACGTGTCCCACATCAAAATAATCTAATGACACTACAGTGGCGCCCGAACTAAAAGGTGGTGGATGATGATTCTTCCCCACCAGGATTTTGCAACTAGGGTTCCCTGATCACCAGTCGGCCGCTAAAAGGGAGGAGTATATAAGGCATTTTATTCATGCCTTCGTGGTGTAACTGTTCTCATACTCGTCGTGTATTTGAGAGGTCGAGGTTCGAGTTCCGGCGAGGGCATTGCTCATTTTTCACGTCTCCCACATAAAAAAAACCTAATGTCTCTACAGCAGTGAAAGATTTTTACTCCGCAAAATTTACCCCGTTTATCGTAATCAGCATTAAGATAATATTTAAAACCAAAGTTGTAAGGAATTTTCTTTGTCCTCGTGGCAACCAGATATGCAACCAATTATACCATAAAAGCGCATGGTAAGAAAGGGGAAAGTTCTTTGTGAAGTTTATGTTTTATGCCAAATATATTAACAAATTTTTATTATAATGCCTTTTAATTATTTTTGAATCCTCGGCTCAAGTACTAGGATTTGAATAATTGCGTTTGAATTCGGTTTAAAGATTAGTATCACATGACGGTATCTATTTCACTGGTTTTCATAATCTGTTCCACATAGATACGCATTTAGATGTATATTTACCTTCTCATTTGTTGCTTCCATTTGTTTATGTTATCTAAGTTTTATCAAAGTTCATGCATTACAGGTTGTGCATTCTGAAGCACTTAGTTTTACTTTAAAATATGGTATTGCAGCCGTTAACCCTCACATGACAATTATTCTTTGGAGTTACCAATCATTTATCATACGTTCCTATGTATAAGTATTGAGGTTATCAGTAGTCATAGTAGTCATTGTCTTCAGTAGTCATAGTCTAGAAGATTTCGTAATTTCCTCTGTCACAACAAATAAGCAAATATACAAGTTGTCCGGTAAAGAAATAACGACACATATATCACATATATATGTATTTCGAGCTATATCTATGCATAATACATTCCACATTTTCGAAAGCATTACTGTTACCATTTCTATCACCTTCATAATTCAGGCAC
>KK120534.1:201879-244963 GCA_000611955.2 Stegodyphus mimosarum | reverse complement strand
TAATTCACCCCTGTTCTGGATCTTTTCATCAAGTTGATTGTTATTGGAACGGTGAGTCATAAAGTATAGGTCTACGACCAACGGAGGTGAAAATAAAGTCTGCATAGTGATTTTATGGGCATGGCGTATATATATTCAGAGATGGAATATTGAATATATATTGTGTCAAGGATACATAAATAGTAATGTAAATGTTCAGCAATTTTAATATTAATGGAGTGACGGGGGTAGTTATTCTGATGTGGCGACTCCGTGTAATGATTAGTAACTCACTAGTGTACGATTTATTTAATTGCGTATTACTTACTGCAGACATTATATATAAATCTATGAGAAACTTTATTAACAATGCACAACGACATTGATAGAACAGATATGATTATTATAATAAAGTTATTGTCCTCATTATGGGAGGATCTTGTTAGGGACAAGAGTCGAGAACTTAAGAGCATTCTGATCTGTTGCTCTGTCTGAAACAATCTGCAGACTGAATCAGTGCAGATCCTGAAATCCGACCAGTGCAGACTGCCAAAATCTCTTGACACTGGTCACGAAGTTATGCCATTGTAATGTCAAGTGGCGACATAACTGAACCAATTGTTGCTTCTGCAATATTAGTGCATGTCGTCTCACACTTCCTAACAACTCAAATACTGCGTCTTGGACACCTGTTAACACTGTCAGTAGGTGTGTATTTACCTAATGTCTACAGCAGTGATTCCCAACCTTTTTTGTCGTCCCGGAACACCTTTAACGATTTCAAAATTTGGCGGAACGCAAAGAGAAAGATAAGTTTAAAAGTTGTCTACTTACTTATAATACACTATGTAAAATAGTTTATGATAATAATTTTGAATGCAAAATAAAATAATGTGTACTACAAAAACAGCAATACGTTTATTAAGGGATTAATTACAAGTTAAGAATACTTTGAATGAGAAATTTGAGCTAGATGTATTTTGATAATTTCATTTATATTTGGTCGTAAAAATAACAATGCTACTCTCATATCGTCTTCTGCGTTTAACAATCTCGATCTTATTTCATTTTATGTTGGTAAATACAGAAATTTCAAATTCACACTAATAACATGTAGAAAACTGTAGTAATATTGTTACAGCTTTTTTGGCCATCATGGAATAATCGCAGCTAATGTTAATCCAAAATGAATTAGTTGATTCTTCCGAATATTTTAAAATTAAATCTCGATTATTAGAAAGCGAAATTAGATCTTCCTCTTCATTCAAAGTTAATTCAAATACAGAAGTATTCGTTATCACAAATGGATTACGAACTCTGTCAATTTGTTTTATATCTATATTATGGGAAATAATGAATAATTCTCTTCTCTAATATTGTCAAATGATCAATAATAATTTTATGAATAATTTTATTAAATTCTTTTTGGACTGACTCAGACTTTTCCGAATTGCCTTCCTGAGTTTTTATTCTTCCATAAAGTTATTTGTTAAGGCATCCCACCAGTTTATCTGTTGAGTTTAATATATTTTCTTTCGGCCTTTGCATACTTGAATTTATGTTATTAAAAATAACAAAAATCTCTGATAAGTAAGCTAGTTTCCCATTTGCACCAATCAGAACTTCTCAAATTAAATTATATACTGAACACGAGCGAAAATGCTCCGAAATGCGCTCTTCTCCGGAGCACCAAAATCGGCTTGGATACCACAATAGGTAAGCTTAGTAACGTTTTAAAAACCGAATTTCTCCAATTCTCGGATGGACCGTATACTAGGATTAAACCCATTATAATTTTTACTATATACATTGCTAAAATTTGTCTGCACACTTTAAGAATTAGGTGACACACAAGAGTGCCGCGGCACAGTGGTTGAGAATCATTGGTCTATAACATTATATTCAAAAAATCATCAATGTTTTGCTTTATTTCGATGTACTGTGATCCGTCTGTTTTTAGACTGATCTCAGTTTCATATTAATCCAAAAAGATCCACGTCACGTCGTAAGTAAAAAACTAGAGTGGAGTTTTTCGGCTTTTCCTACTGTTATAATCATTACTTCACCCTGTAACAAAACTGAAATATTTAATATGAATTAAAGAACTCATTTAATTTAATAGTTTTGTAGAGACATTAGGTTATTTCGAAGCAGGGGAGATGAAAAACGAGCAATACCCTCGTCGGGACTCGAACCACGAACCTCTCGAATAGTCGTCGAGCGTGCTGACCACTACACCACGAAAACATGCGAAAAAGGCTGGAGAAATACCTTATAGTTTTTACTTATAGCAAACAGCAAATGATTATATCTGATCCATATTCGCATTTAGATGATCTATTTATAGTTCGCTGGACGAAACATCCATAATAAGCATACCAAATGAAAATAGCTTCAATGAAGATTTTGAAGAGAATTATGAACGATATGATGCCAATCGCGAATTTTTTAAGAAAAATCTTAGAAATCCCGAAAAAAAAAAGGACTTAAAAAATCATCGTGAAATTCGTGATCGCCGTGCGCACTGAAAGGCATTTGCAGGTTCTTATACTAATTTACCTTGAATAGAATACCTGGCTATTCGTTTTATTGGATGTTATTTTGTCCACGTTATTCTACCTTGAAGATTTCTGTGATTGTATTATGCAACATGATGAAACCATTCTCAGAATCTTTGACATTTCATAGTTTTGTTTTCTGTTTGAACATCTGTTTTCAAGTGCGTGTGATTTTTCTTCGCGGAGTTATAATACAGTGCTATGACCGTGGAAGATTAGATCAGATAAAATGGCAAATATTTTTCCTGATGTTTTACAATTCTTAAATTATGCGTTTCGAATTAAATTAATTGCTGGAATTTTTTTTCTCACATATAAAAAGTTTCGAAATCAGTCTGATGAGATTCGGTATTGAAACTGAGGTTCGCTTCAAAACCGTTTCTGAATATACCTTTCTAAAATGTGTTACATATGAGTTCATATTACTTGCAACTTAGTATCAAATACAAGGTTTTGAAGAAAAGGTTTTAATTCCTAAATAAGATCTTTATTAGAACGATTTTACACAAAATAAAGATGAATAAATTAAAAATGAGTTATTACGCGCAAACATTAAATAATCTTATCATTAGAAAAAGAATTTTAAAAATTATTTATGCTATTTGTGTGCTTGTGATTGTTTTAAACTATAGTGAAATACCAAATAAATAAGACTTTAGTAATGCTTTTAACTACATCATAACAGCTAAATTTACTATATCCTAAAACTGTATCTGAAATATGAATTTATGTTATTTCTAATAACATTGAAATTTCGCATGCACTCGAGAACACATATGTTTACCAAACGCAAATGTGATACAAATACTTTTAGAAAAAAATTAAAAACTTTAACTTCTGACTTTGTCAAGTACTGTATTCATAACATTAAGAATTATTTGTATTACCTAAAGAGAAGTCATGAGCATGTTTCATTAGAGCTAAATATGCTGATGATTTCTAACGAAAACTAAACTTATAACAACAGTACCTGATAAAAATATAAAACTGATTGATAAAAATATAGTTTTTATCAATCAATACAGAATATTGAAAGTAATGGAGGGAAGTATATATATATAGAATACTGAAATATTTTTATCAATCCATTACTTTCAATATTGAAAGTAATGGATCAATCAGTAATGTATCTGTTTCTTCAGCCAATCAAAAAAGACCAGTATTTAAACAAAATAGCGGAAAACAAGAATTCTGTTTTACGTCATTTAAAACCTATATACAGGGTGATTCCAAATTCATGACGCAATCTTGGAGAGGAAATATAGAAAAAAGATTCAAATAGGAAATCCTAGTCGCAATGCATTTAATAGATCATAAATACAGGGTGCACCCATGCAGCAGCTACTGATATTCGAGCAACGCTATCCTCAGCTGAGTCAGAGTCAACTGCAGTTGCATAAACATGACTCTTCAGATGTTCCCAGAAAAAGAAATCGAGGTTGTATAAATAGAGAAATCGGGGTGCCCAATGGACAGGGTTACCACAGCCAATCCATCGCGCCCCAAAAGGAGCATTCAGGTAATTCAGTTACGAATGAAAACCGGAACATCTTGCACAGTTCTGTAGCACCTGTTGCAGAAAAACAAGATAACGTTGGCCATCGAGTCGTTGCGGCAGTAGGTATGGGCGAAGTAAAACATCGTGGACGATACCGGCTGACACATTCACACTCATTCGTTGCTCAGACGCATGTGGTGGCACTGCGTTTGAATTCTCAGCTGCCCCACACATGAGGATTAAGGGCATTAAATACATTCTCGCGGGTAAACGTCACCTCATCTGTAAATATCACATTAGCTGTGAAGTCCGGCTGCAATGCAGATTACTGCAGACGTTCAGGTGCAGAGGATAGTCCTGTGGATTCCAAGCTTGTACTCACTGAAAATGGAAAGGATGTAAGCAATTTTCGTTTAACACTCTTCAAATAGTATGTTAACACGCACACCTACATTTTGTGTAACGGCTCTTGTACTTGATTCGGTTCCGTCAGCCACAGTGTTCAAGATGCCTTCTTCAAATCTGGGATTGCTTACAGCTCGTCGTCGACCAGCATCCTCTCTGGTGACGTGGAAAGAACATGTTTTTCAAAATTTACGACGCAACAACTGAAACATTCTGTGCTTCGGAATTCGTCGCCTGGAAACTGAGTGTGATACATTCGTAGAGCAGCTCTGGCGTTATCGTTTGCACAGCCGTACATGCGATGCTTGTCTACTTTTCTGTATACGTAAAGTCTTCCATCACCGACGACAGCACAATCCCGAATAGCGACTCCCGCTACTGATATGCACACGCGCTTTACGCAAATTACTAATATGCAAATGTGTTTTGTGACGTAATATGATGCAAGATCTTTTAACTGAGTTCTAAAAGGTTCTGTTGATGCTATTCTTCGTATGAAGCAATTCGTATGAGATGTTATGTGATCTCAATGTTACTTCAAAGTTTTCTTATTGTAAATGCATTTTAAGTTGCATTTATAACTAAATAAATAGATTGCGACCTGGGTTTCCTACGTGAATACTATTCGTATCTTTGTTCTGTACCTCCACTCGAAGTTTGTACCATGAATTTGAAATCACCCTGTATAAATATCTGAAGCATTTCACATTCTTTCATTCCATTCAATAAAATAAAATAATTTAAATTATAAGCTAATATATACCTAGTAACAAAGCATCTCATAACTCGATAAGGGTAGTCATGCCATTCCAGAGGTTAATAGAAGGGATTATCGAGACTACCCTGAAAGGGAAAAAATCAGAAATGCGACTTTTATAAAAATTCTGAAGGCTGCAAATCAAGCTAATAGAAATAGCCTTTAGGTTAAATTTTTTTAGCCCAAAGGGACGGTAGCCCACAAGCGCTATTACATTAAAAACGGCATTTTATGGCGTTTCATTAAAAACGGGGAATGACTTTTTAAATTGTCGCAATCAAATATTATCACCCTGTATTATATTTAAAGAAAATAAATAATGAAGAATCTGCTTGAATGTACGTTTCTCGCACTGTGAAAACACGACAATACCTAGAGCTATCAAATTTTGAATAAGATAATCCTCCACACAAACATGGGCACCTGGAAGCCCGAATTTTGAATTTCGAATTTGTTTTATCTGTTTCATATTTTGTAAAATTTTAATGAATTTCTGGTTAACATGGTCAACGATTTTAAAGCGAACACTGTACGAAGAAAAAAACATGTGCGAGCGATGTCTGTCGGAAATTCTAAAGGTATGCTATTTTCAAACATTTTGTGGTATAGCTGTTGAATTGAATTTTACGTGGTTTAAGTGAGAAGAACCTGATATATAATAAAGAAAGGCAATATTCGAAACGTTAAAAAATGCCCCTTTGGATGTAATATAAAACTTGAAAGCTTTCAATTTTTTTTTTTATTTATATTTTATTTTAATTGGAAATATAGTGTAAAAAATAGTAAAATTCTTGACTTATCCATAAAAAATAAAGCAATAAAAATTATATTTTTGACCAGCGTAACTTCCAGATAACTTTTCATTTTAAATTTAAGTTTTTAAATTTTTTATGCCTGGTGTATCATATATATATAGCCATTTTTGGTGTTAGCTGTGGAAAAACCCATGATTCAGTGTCATTGGTTTCTGCTCATTGAAATCAAGGAAAACCCAAAACTTCATTCTAACATTCCACAAAACGATTCCGCATTCTTCGAATCATCTACTTCAGTTTGCATCGTATTATAATTCCATTTAGCCAACTTCCTCCTTTCACAATCTGTTTTAACTATTCTTTAGAGCAACCATATAAACATTCATTTTAGTATAATTACGGCGTGTCTGTTAGTTATCTATCATATGCATGCACGAATTATGTATTAATCCACACAAAACAGTGAATTTTTTGCTGCTAAGTATATTTCAAATTTAAAAGAGATTTCCGTTTTTCAGTTTCAGTAACTTTTATAAAAAATCAGTTTATTTTTATTTAAGACTTAGATTTCTTGAAAAGAAGGTATATTAAAGTTAAAAAATATATTCTACATCTCCTTACATTCGAGCATCATATTTTTACTTTCTTGTATGAAGAAAAAAGGAAGTACTGTAATCTCGAAAAATTTCGGGTATCATATTTCAACGAAATTATCTATTTTGACCTTATCAAATGCAATTTACGATGTTTTTGAGTGGCATTCGTACGTAAGAACAGAATAAAGGACCTTTTTTTCTGCCCAAAAAAATTATAAAACTGATTTTAAATGGATTCTCAAGAGGTTTTTTCGTGACGTCTGTGCGAGCGTACGTACGTACGTATGTATGTATGTATCTCGCATAACTCAAAAATCAGCAGCTCAGAACGTTGAAATTTTGTATATAGGACTGCTATAACAGGTAGATGTGCACCTCCCTTTTTGGTTGCAATCGGCAGCGCCAAAAGTATATAAATTATGTGTATATATATATATCCACTCTGTTACTCGGCTCAGTGAGCTCAGTTTTTTATTCTTGTATCTTGGTAAATCTTTGCTTTAAAAATTATTGAATTATGTTGTTCTTACCTTCCGGTTAAGGTTTTTCTGCCTTTAGTTAATCTGCATACACATTTTGTAGAATCCTCAACAATTTAAAAGTTGTTTAAGTGTGGCTAAGCCTCATCATTTTTGTCATGGCTGACATATTTGTTTACATTTGAAACTTACGAAAATATTGGATTTGTTTCTAATCTAGAGAAACTAAGCGTTGCAAAAACAAAGATAACGTCTTCTTTTATTATTGCGAATTAAATCATGCTTAATCTATTTTGGAATTTATTCCAGAAAATAAGTGGTTTAATATTTACTTCATAATTTTTAATAGAGATATTTTGAGTTTTTGTGTATTTTTCTTTGTCGCGAAGAGAGAAATGAATTAGAATGAGAAATACTGAATCGTCTGTCAAAAACTTTCTTTCTTTCTTTCTTTTTTTTTAAATTTCTTTTACGCTTATTATAACATTTGAATAGAACATGTGGCAAAGATTAGGTAATTCTCCAGATGATATACATAATTTTTGTGCATTCTGATGAGTTATAAAATGAATGAGATGCAACACTAAGTGAAGCTATCGCCAGAATGTCGCTGTGGTAAACAAATATGGTGAATTTTTAAGAGTGCATTTATTCTATTGTGGTTTGTGCGCTATGGATAAAGTAGATTTAATTCAATCCAATATGTTTAAATGAAATGCAAAATGTGTATAATTTAATATTCCGTAGTCATCTGTTGTATACATCAGATTTTTTCTATGTATAGCCTCAATTTTCATTTTGTTTTAAGGAAATTGTGTTTCCAAAAGTACTTAAAAATTACCTAACACCACAAAAAGGAAATTCTTAGATACTGATGCCTACCAGCAAACGAATCATAAGATTTCGAAAATATCTGTGTTATGTGCCATTTTAAATGTCGATAGCGGATTTCGCTGAAATGCATTACATTTTTCACACGCATTTTGACACTTTCAAATTAAGAACGCCAGTAACTATTTCACTAAGAATTACTTCGGACTTGTTAAATATACATTTTGCTCAAATTTAGTAAGAATGAAATAATAATCAAATGTTTTAACGCATATTTTCTAAGCACATTATTCTCGGATGTGATTTTTAATAATAGTTTAAATGCAAATTCTACAAGTGGAAGAAAAAAGTTTAAATATCGACGTTCCAGTAGAGAGAGAGAGAGTCTGGGAAATCTCTGTGCGTTGTTCTATGCAAGCTTCCGCATAGCAGTTATTGCTGGTTAGACGTGGCTTAATAGCTATTATCTTGCTACCACTAGACTCATTTACGCGCTGTAGGATACAGGGTTATATGAGCCCTGTAGTTTAATTCTACAATCTGTGAATATCTCCAATTTTGAGTTTGATTCTACTTTTCAGTTACCACCCAAGCAGAGGCGTAGTATGCTAGCGTCAAGTTGACGCATCGTAAATAATTTAAAGAGTGTAATAAAGGGAGTTAAGAACAAAGGGAAGTTTTAACCCTTCTTCGATGAAATCACTATTTCTCCAGGTTCTACATAGCAAGCTAGACAGTAGAACCTTACAAATGAAAAAGGAATATCATTTTTCATGATATTTTGGATTACGAATTCGGGAACAATTTAACTGAATTAATTTAGTTTTTATCTCTGTAACTTAATCAAGCTTTGTAGTAAAGTCAATAAGAATTTTTTTAGGCTTTTTTTCTTTTTTCACTCTATTTCAGGAAGAAGGGGGAAATTCAATATCCTAAATTAAAATAAAAGGTGTCCCAAAATTCACGCAAGAAGTAATATTGATAGAAAACAGATTTATAGTTAAAAATCGTATTTTTTTAATTCATGAAGTATACAGTATAAGGTTCTGTTTGAAACAGCAAATCCGGTAAATGACTTCCGTGGTTTTTTTTTTCCATGACCGTTTTTCGTACAGTCTGTCTATCATAAGAAAAGCTCTCGCCAGTTAGTCTGCAGCTGTCTGTTGCCGTAGAAACTAGCCTTCACCCATTTTCCGTAGGGATGTCTTGAAGATTTACTTTTCAGTTTGCCATCCTGGCGCATTTAAAGATGAACTGGCACCCCTTGGTTCGCCCCTATCTGAAATGTACTAGCACTGTTGCTATAACGACTGCCACCAGCCAGACAGTGTTTCGGAAGTTGTTCCTCTCGTAGACAGGCAGTAAATGTGGCTGAATTTCTTTGATATAGAGGTCAATTTCATCCTTCAAGGCGTGGTCGGTCACGGGCTTGTTGGCATAAACCTGACTTCAAAAAACCTCAAAGGAAAATGTCCAGAGGCGTTAAATCGTATGACCCGAGCGGCCAATTCTGATCACCAAAACGGGAAATACACGATAAGGAAATAACTCATGCAGAAATTGAATTGTTTCTTGGGCTGTGAGATGTGGTGGGCTGTGGAATGTGTGGCATGCTTTATGGCATGTGGCCCCGTCTTCTCGAAACCACATGTCGTCAACATCCATAGGATTTAGGCACAAAAACCTAGATTACCGGATCGCGAGAGCAAGCACCATTAACAGTTATTGCCTAACCAGCTGCATTTTCGAAGAAGAATGGTCTAATCATGCCTTCAGCCTAAAATCCGTAACAAACAGTGACACGTTGTGGATGGTTATTTTCTCAATAATCATTCGTAGGTTTTCTGAACCTCATATGGGACAATTTTGTAAATTAACCAAACCATAAAGATTAATGAATCGCTCAAGACGACTTTGTTCGAAAACTTAGCATCCACTTGTTGTTGTTCCATAATCTATTCAACGAACTGTCTCGCTGTGTGTGTGTCAGTAAGCTTCAGTTCTTAAATAACTTGAACTTTGTAAGCATGAAGACTCAAATCTTTCCTGAAAATACACTGTAGAGAACTTCTCGAAATGTCCAATTCTTGACCACGGTGCTAAAATGATGTCCCTGGACTATCAGCGACACTCTCGTGAAGTGCTTCGATGTTTTGTGTTGAATGAACGACTTGTTGAAGGACGGCCAGAGTGTTTAAGATTACGAATTGATTCAGTCTCCCTAAATTTTTTAATTAATCTCTTCACAGTTGATGAAATTAAATCACTACTCCGAGCATAATTTGTACGAAAATTGCAGCTGAAGCTGCCAAACTATCATTATTTTTTTAAATATTGCTCAACAACAAAAATGCGTTGGTCTTTCGTGTAGCGTTCCACTTTTAATAACCTTGAACTAACAACTGCCACACTGTCTTTTTTTTTCGTTTGCAACACTTTATCGCACGAATTCAAATCTTGAGTGAATTTGGGGACACTCTTTATTTAAGGTCACATTAAACTGAAACCATGAAAACGAAACTTACTATGCAGGTGCAGGTCAGACGTTGTGTAAAGCTTTGTATAAACGAGCTGCATTCACGCTTAATTCGCATGAAAATTCCTGAAATCCGTGAAGTTCAGTTTGTCCATTCTATCCTATATCTTAGGATACTATCATGAAGTTAATTTCTTTAATTTTGGGATGATCTTTGAGAAAGATTTGCCATGTGTCATTGCATAAATAAGGAGAAAAAGAGAGTTTTAAAATGGACGCGGCTTAACGTAATCGCGGTTAATGTTATCATCAGGATATTGTTATCGAATTGCCGAAATCTCGCTCGTTTGTATAAGAAAATATGAAAAATAGATCGTTTATTGTGACCAACAGTTCTGTTAATATAATCACAATATTATAGAATAAATTTTTTAAACTGCAGTAATAACTGATAACTTTAAAATGCATTATAAGAACTCCAAGTTATCAAGAAATGAGGCCAAGAAAGGGATTAAATCGCCAAGCATGTTGGTTTCGAATTTAGTCAACTATTTAAAACTAGGCCAAAAAAAAAACTAGTTTGACTCCGATTTCCATAACTCTGTGGATTTTGAGTTGATCAGACCCAGATCCCTTTTATTTAAGAGCGAAAAAAAGGTGTAAGGAATTTTCTTTTCCTATAAACATCTACGCCAGATTAAGATTCGTTTTTTGTCTAATTTTAAATTTTACATTTGTAAGTTGTCTTCCTTAGAAGTCCTCCGAGTATTAAAATTAGTGGTATTGTATCGGTCAAATAATTTCCAGAAATTTTATGAACAGTTCATAAGCAAACTTCTGCATTTTCTTAATTCAAATACCTATTTATAGATTTCTTGATATCACTACATAATATCAGTTTGAATCAGTTCATAAAATCTATTTTGAAGCCTATTTTTTTTCTCATTGTTTAATAGTATTATCATTCGGTTAATGTTATGAAACGAGCCGTGAATAACCATTTTCATATAAAGCAATGCCTACACCACAGAAATAATATCACAGTTTCACCAGAAAAATAATGTATGTGATGATTGTTATAGAATGTCTGTTAAGTATTATAGGGGTGTCATACCGATTCTTCAATTTCAAAAAGTGATATTTCAAGGAATATCAGTATTGCCAATGCACACTGAGAAACAGGATAGCATACCAATACAAATATGATGGACAAAATCTGAAGAAAAGAAATGAGCTAATCCATATTTGCTTCTCTATATTTAATTGTTGAACATTAAGCTGCTTTTATGTACTGAAAAAAATCTGATGTATACACTACATGGCTTCCTTGTATGGAATATTAAATTGTACGCAATTTTCCTGCATTTCATTTAAACATATTGAATTAACAGTTAACGAATTTTGAATTAAATCTACTTCGGCAATACCGCATAAACCACAACAGAATACACTCTTTAAAGTTCACTATATTTATTTACCATAGCCACATTTTGGCTAAACACAGATGATTTCACAGACGATTCAGCACCGCTTACCTAATGCGCATGCGCTACTAATTAATATATTTCTCACTTCGTGGTAAGGCAAAAATACATAAAAATTCAAAATATTTTCATTAAAAATTGGAAAATATAGAAAACCATAAAACACCAACTACAGTTAAAACAATTCAAAAAAATTTTTTACAATTAAAATTACAATTTGTACGCAAAAACAAACTGATAACTTAAATGATAATTCCAGAATGAATCGAGCATAATTAAATTCGCAATAATAAAATAAGACGTTACTTTGTAGTTGCGAAGCTTAGTTTCTCTAGATTGGCAACAAATCCACTATTCTGCTAAGCTTTAAATGTAAACAAATATGGGCGCTATCATAACCAAAAATTAGGCTTAGCCGCACTTAAAAAACTTTTAAATTGTTGATAGTTTCACAGTTATTGCATGCAGGTTAACTAAAGGCACAAAATCTTAACCAAAAGATAAGAACAACAAATTCAATCATTTTTAAAGCAAAAAATGCATAATTTACACATATAAGAATAAAGAAACTGAGCTCACTGAGCCGAGTAACAGAGTAGATATATATATATATACATATATTTATATACTTTTGGTGTTGCCGATTGCAACCAAAATGCGAGGTGCACATCTACATGTTATAGCATACCTGTATACAAAATTTCAGCGTTTCTGAGGCTAGTCGTTTTTGAGTTATGCGAGATACATACATACGTACGTTCGTACAGATGCCACGAAAAAATCTCTTCAGAATCCATTTTAAATCCGTTTCATAATTTTTTGGAGGAAAAAGAATCCTTTATTCTGTCCTTACGTTTAGATATTACGCAAAAACATCCTTGACTTACATATTCGATAGCGGTCAAAATGGATATTTTCGTTGAAATTTGAGACCCGTAATTTTTCGCGATTACGATACTTCCTTTTTACTTCGTACAAGGAAGTAAAAATAGCGTACCTAAAGCAAATGATCTCAAATAAAAGAAGAAAAGAAGGGAAACTAATGTTTTACTCAATAAAATGCTACGCAGTAAATGTATTTTAAAAACAATTTCTTTATCTTAGGATTATTGTTCAATGCAGTTTTGAAATCTCAAAATCTCTTGTTCAAAGCCATACAAAAGGCGTACATCATTAAAGAAAGTTAGAATAGCAATAAAATACGCAATGATTTCGCATATTTTTTTTTAAATATAAAATTTGTCAAATCCACACGCAAAATATGAAATAAATAAAAAATAAATTAAAAGTTCAAAATTAAATCTTCGCACTTTCAAAATATGGTGGCATCCAACTGTCCACTAATGCAAAAACTGTTGGTACACTTTTCAGACGATTTTCCTTTGCTTTAAAAAAAAACTTCTGCTTGAAATTTTATTTTTTAACTGCAACTTTATTTTTGAAAGCATAAATTACCGTTTGCTACTTCACAGTTTTGTTTTCATGCAAAATGTCGCTTTTAAAGAAGCAATGCGTGGAAAGCTATGTTATGTATCTCTCCGAAGAAAATTATTCGTATCTAGTTACTAAAAAACGTAGTGAAAGCCATGGTTTTTCGATATCTAATGTAAGATTATCAGTAACATATGATATGTAATGATATGCAATGTTGCCAACAACAAAGAAAATTAACGTCAAAATTTAGCTTCAAGGGGAAAAATTGTTCCAAATACGCTGTAGAGACATTACGTTCTTTTGAAAGCAGGCGAGATGAAAAATGCGCAGTGCGCTCGCCGAGAGTCGAACCACGGGTGTCTCGAATACGCGCCGAGCGTGCTGACCACTACATCACGAAAGAATGCTAAGAAAGCTGGAGAAATACCTTATATACTCCTCCTTTTAAAGGGCGTGTGGTGACTATTAGGTATTTGTTGAAAGCAGGAGACGTGAAAAATGAGCAATACCTTCGCCGGGACTCGAACCACGGACCTCTTGAATATGCGTCGAGCGTGCTGACCTCTACACTCGAAGGCATGCGAAGAAGGCAAGGAGAAATACCTTATGTACACCCCCTTTTAAAGGGCGACTGAGGATTAGGGGACCCAATCGCCAAATCCTGGTGTTGGAGAATCATCATCCACCAGTTTTTTTTCTTCGGGCGCCACTGTAGAGATATTAGGTTATTTAGAAGCAGAAGAGATGAAAAAGGAGCAATGCCCTCGCCGAGACTCGAACCACGGACCTCTCGAATACGCGTCGAGAGTGCTGATCAGTACACCATGAACGCATGCGAAGAAGGCGGGAGAAATACCTCATAACGTATCCAAAGAAAAAACGGAATGTTTCGAATGTTGCAAAACTGTTAATGTTAAAAGAAAATCCGCCAAGTCAAAAGACAATTTCAAAATCATTAAAATAATCAATGTCAACTGCAAACAAAATGATGAATGCTGATTTTAATATTAAAAAAGGCGAAAAAACATAATGTGCGTCTTCTTTCTCCAAGACATATTGCCGAATGCAGAACGCATTGCAGAATTCTTTATGAAAAACATCTATCCGGACAAAAATGGCAAAATGATGTCACAGCAGACGAGTCTTCGATGTACTTAAATGACTGCAATAAAAAGACATCCATTTAATTACGATGAAAGAGGAGGAAAAAAAATCTTAACACATAGTTTAAGGAACGTAAAGAAAGTTTTTTTAAGGGAAGCAAAATGTGCATTATTTAAATTTATGATTGCTGCTGGTTTTTCATATGAAATGATAAGATCAACCCCATATATTATTAAAAATGTATTTCATACCCAATTTTCAAATATGATATGCCTTCTCTTTACACACAGTGTGGTCAATCAGTAGAACTACATCAAGACAAAGCAAGCAGCGACATGTCAAAATCTACTGTTAATTTCCTGGAAAAAATGGAACAAGAAACGAGTATGGAGCCCATACCCTTCATTCACATCCTTACTAAATCTCCTGATCTATCACCAATGTATTTTTGCATTTTGGGACTTTTAAAAAGTATGTTGTCCAAACGTCGACCTACAACCAACTTAGACTTTGGAAAGCTGTTCGAGAGCAATAGAATAAACCATCTCTTCTGATACCACAAAAGGCTTCATTGTCTTGGAAATTATGGTATATAAAGTCAATGAAGAATAAGAGTTATCAAATGGAAAGTTTAAAACATAAAAATTTTAGGTAAAATTTTTCTGCAATTGCAATGGAAATCGTCTCAAAATGTCCAAGCATCCTCTGCAATATTGCCTAGTAAAATACATTTAAAATATGCACATTGTTAATTTGTGTCCGTTGTTATTTCCGTGTATAACAAGCTAGCTTCGTCCTCAGTTTTTCAAAAGAACTCCATTCCCGCCTTACAACAAACTGAGAACATTCACCGTATTACATTATTTTTCAGTTAATTATGAAATCGAAGTTACTGCAGTTCGAGAAATAGATGGGTAATACCAACTCAATAAGCTGATTTATCGTCTGTCGAAGACGAGTGTTGGCACTGGCGCGTTGTCAATTACTCCGCTCATCAAACTGCTCCTTCAGGTCTGGGAATAAATATATCTGGTTAGTATCAGTCTTGAGTTTCTCAATATAAAAAGAACCATTAAATACGTCATCATACGCGCACGCATCATTATGCGCTGCTATGATACGTCATCATAATGCACGATGACTTGAATGACGTTTTAAACACTTTTGTAAACAGACAGTTTTACTAAATGATGTGCAACTTTTAAATAGTTAAAAGTGCGTTATTAATGGGCCCGCGAATATTATTAATTTACAAAAAATTATCTAATAGCAATATCAAAAATACATTGGCCAAAATGTGCTTTTTATTTTTAATTCATGCAAATAATGTTACAAATATGTCAACCACCAATAAGTGAAACCTGCTACCGTTTCTTGCAGCATGAAATTTATAAAATTTTGTAAATAAGATCGTCTTTCTGATAAAAAATTAAATTCCTCGATACTTTTTTTAAGATACTCCTAATTGCAATGCTCATCTCTTAGTCTATAAACAACAGAAAACTTTTCTGATATTTTCAGTTTTGGTAACTTTAAGATTCCTTAGTCTTCAATTTATGTACGAATCCTGAGCACGATCTAAAGATTTAAAATTAAATAACTCAGTTAGCTTTAGATTCAAAGGTTCAAAAGCATTCTGTTTAATTTTTTAGAGTCAGTATAATCTCTCATGGGACAGAAATGCCATAAAAATTTTTAATTTCCTAATTTTTATAAACTTTGCGTTTTAAACTTTAAAACGCTAAAACAGTGGTTCGCAAACTGTGCGTCTCGACGCTCCGGGCAGCCGCGGTCTCTTCACAAGGGCGCCGCGAAATATCGTAACTGCTACATAATGAATTAAACCAAAGCATTTGGCCTAACTAAACAAAAGAAAAAGCGAGAAGCTAAAAATAGGTAGGTTTTTTTGTAGGTTTTCTTTTTACTTGACCCTCTATAAAAGTAAAAGTCTCCAGCTCAGAACATTCTTGCCAGCATGAGATGGCTGCGTTGCGATTTCTACATCACGCCATAGGATCTCATGATCTCATGCGCTATATCTCATGACAATCTAACCAGAGAACACATACAAGTCTAGAACGAATTTTTACGGCTGATTCTGTAAAAAGAAACTGTGAACTTTTCTTCGTATTGTTGCTAAATTTCGGAGACATATGGCACGCTCAATTAATTGAAAAAATTAAAAGAGTGAAATTCGGTTTGAAGTTAGATGAGACTGCGGATAAAAGTGCTCTTTGATATATTTATGTACGATTTAAAGATAGTAATAATGTTAAAGAAGACCGTCTTTTCGTAATGTCTGATGGAGCTCGCTTCATGTGTAACTGCTATAGAGGAGTAGAGGCATTTATTCGAAGCAAATCACCAGATACACTGTGAGGCCTTTGCATTATTCATAGAGATACGCTTGTGTCAAAGCATTTGAGTGCTTCACTGGATGAGGTATTAGAATGTGTGGTGATTGCAGTAAATTTTATAAAATCTTGTCCATTAAGATTATTAAAATTTTTTTTAAATATCTGTAAGGATATTGAACTCGAACACTGGTCTGTGTTCTACTGTGGTGATTTGAATAAAGACGCAGTCAATTTTTTTTAAGCCCTAAAGGCGTTAGCCCAGAAAGACTATTAATTTCGTTTTGGCATTTTGCGTTGATTCACTATAAAACGGCAAATCATTTTCTTTTAAATTGTTGCCACCAAATATTATACCCCTTATTATGTTTAAATAAATTAAATAATGCAGAATCTGCATAAAAGTATTGTTGCGTGCGTACGGGTTTGTAATGGATTGAATGCACAAGTCGATAAAAAGTTAACAAAATTTATCCTTTTCACAAGAAATAAAACAAAATGCTAAAATATTTCCTCAGAGATATTACAACAATATCGCAATATCTCACAGCAGTTATATTTTAAACTACTACAGCGTTATATTTTAAACTACTACAGCGTTAAATAAAACTCAAATTCAAAATACAGAGAAAGTTAATTCGATTTCACAGCGAATTCACTACAATCAATAACAGCAGTAAACAATACCAGTGCGCTTAAAACAACAACTGAGCTGAGGAGTTTTAATCCGGATTTTACAAGCTTTTTAAGTATTCACGAGAACATTCTGGTAAAATCTATTTTCTCCATTTTTCTGGATGGCAACAGCATTTACGAGATATTTATTTATTAAATATTAAATGCACGAGCTGTTGTATTTTTACTTAGCCGGCGTCGATTTCTCTTCAAATTTGTCACGCGCTGCTTTGCACGGGAAAATAAAACAATTTTAGTTACAATTCTAAATAAATACAAAGTCCGTAACAGTATGTATGTTTCTCTCATTGTGATAAAACAGCGGTACCTAGAGTTATCAAATTCTGAATAACGTGCGTCTCCACCTGAGGCCGCATCTGAAGGCCAAATTTGGAATTTGGAATTTGTTTTATTATCTATTTCATATTTTGTAAAACAGTTATAAGTTTTTTATTAAGAAACTCAACGATTTCAAACCGAGCAATGGCAACACTGTAAGGGGAAACAAATTTTATCTCCAGAGCGCGAGACTGTGTATCGGAAATTCTAAAGATATGCTCTTTTAAATATTTTGGGATATTGCGGTTGAATTGAATTTTATGGTGTGAAGAACATGATATTTAATAAATAAAGGTAACACACGATGCATTAAAAAAAACGCCTCTTTGGGCGTAATATAAAATGTGAAAGCTTTGAGATTTTGTTTTAAATATCGCATCAGTTTTTGACTTTAAATGAACTTGATCTTTCTCAGGATATAAAAACCATGTTTGAAGAGCATATACCACGGTTAATTATGTGGTTTGAGAAATACATTCAGAATGAAAAGTTCGTTAAGTTTCCATGGACTCAAGCTTTATTTAACGCTAGTGTTTTGTCTGAATTTACTTCTTCAGTTCTACTGAAATATCTTGCGACAACAGTTTGAAAGCAAAATTTGGCAGCATAGAATTGACCGACTTTTGAATATCAATAAAAGATGAGTATCCTCTTTTGAGTGATATGGTCGGGCGGATTTTAATACCATTTTCGATGTCGTATTTGTAAGAAGCTCGGTTTTCGGCGGTCGCGGTGTAAAGTCATTAGGATTTTTTACGATGTCAGAAAACGGAAGAAACTTGCAGGGCCTTCGCCAGGACTCGAACCTAGGCGCCGAGTGTGCTACCGTTACACCACGAAGGTTAGCATTAAGGGGGAGTTAATACCTTATATATTCCCCCTTTTAAAGGGTGACTCGGGGTTAAGGGACCCAGTCACCAAATCCAGGTGGTGAAGAATCATTATCCATCCCCTTTTAGTTCGAGTGCCACTGTAAAGCGATTAGGATTTATTTTTTATGTCAGGAAACTGAAGAAATGCAATGCCCTTGCCGGGACTCGAACCTGAACCTCTCGAATACGCGCCGTTTGTGCTAGCATTACACCATCACGGCATGCGGAAAAGGGCGAAATACCTTAGAGCTGTAATAAAAGCAAATATAGAGCAAAAATCAAAGTGGAAAGGAAATGACGGCGGTCTTGTCCAGTTTAATTCCATGATTTGAGAAAATGTGCAGTGATTTGCAGACTCGTCATCACATTAATTATGAATTTAATATTAATAAAGTTTAAAAATGTTAAATAATGAAGATAAACGAGTTTTATTTATTTTTATCTCTTACTTACGTTTTACTTTGGACAGGGTGCATTGGAAAAAAATTTAATCAGAAAAAGGCGCCGTGACTCCAAAACATTTGACAACCACTACGTTAAAACATAAATACGATTTTAATATAAAGTATTTTTGCAATTGGAAATATATTGATTGAAAAATAAAAGCCACATAGACTTTTTATGTACGCTGTATATTTGGTTTATATTAACTGCAAACATTCAACCTTTGTAGTACGACAACTTATTAGTGAATATATTCATCTAAGAGCTAAGTATTGGCTCGCCTTTGCTGCCGCTGTTTGTGGCGCCATCTGTTAGGAAAGTTGAGAATTGCTGCTCCACGTATATCACACTGTTCTTAAATGGGGTAAATATGGTCTTGAGGGTCAGGGGAAGACTTCCTTCAGGCCAGTGTATTCGCTGTTGGCGGCAGAAGTCAACTATCATGCCGCTAATGTAAAACTACACCTGTACATTCGCTGTTGATACTTGAAAATGTTTGCTGGTGCAATCGCTGATTGGTCACCGAGGTTGTTACAAATAAACATGTAAGATTTTTCAATAAATAAAACTTTTATGTGCAGTCTCCATTGCTAAGTATTTGTTACAAATCTCATTTTGAAACATTTAATCTACAAAAGTGAATCCTCTACTTTTCATTTATTTTACAGTCCTAGCTTTGCTTTGCAATTAGAGTACTAATCAGTGTCAGAAGAACCTATGCATATAATTATTATTATTAAGAGAGTAGTACATTTCGGCACATTTATGAAAGCCCTCATAACGACTCAGTATAATGAAAGTTTCACAAACGTTTGGTTAGACGCAGTTTTAAAATTTTTTTATGTGTGAACTGCGGCTGTTGCAGAGTAGAATAACTGCCAGGTTATACAGGCATTTTCATGTTCGTGAATTCATTATCTGACTGTGAAAAATTGCTAGTTTCCATATATGCAGTTAATATTCTTTTAAAGGTTAAATTTGGAACATTTCAGTTCCTGTGATTTTTTTTTTTTTTTTAAGTCCAAAGGGGCTTTTTTCCTGGAGGGCTATCGTTTTCGTTTTGCGATTTTGCTTTGAATCACTGTAAACAGCTGTATCACTTTTCAAATTGTTGCCACCAAAAGTTATCGCCTTGTATTATATTTAAAGAAATTAAATAATGAAGAATCTGCATAAATGTATGTATATTTTTCCAAATGTGATAAAACAACGGTACCTACAGCCATCCAATTTTGAATAACGTACGTTTCTACCTGCATATGCGCATCTGGAAGCCCAAATTTGGAATTTGTTTTATTATCTATTTCATATTTTGTAAAACTTCAACAAATTTTTTATAAACAAACTCAAGGATTTCAAAGCGACCAATGGCAACGCTCTACGGGGGAACAAAAAACTTTTTTTATCTCCAGCGCCCGGAACTGTGTATCGGAAATTCTAAAGATATGCTCGTTATTTTGCGATATTGCTGTTGAACTCAATTTTATGATTTAAGTGCGAAGAACATGATATTTAATAAATAAAGTAACACACAAAACGTTAAAACAACACCCATTTGGAACGTAATTTAAAATCTGAAACCTTTCAGATTTATTTTTTTTATTAGACTATGAAGTTAACGCTTTCCAAAGCACACATATCTAAGTTTTAGAGAAACCTAACTTTGTGTTTGGTGCGGAATAACATGTTTGGTTCTTGGTAAAAAAATAAATAAATTCAACTAACCGACACATGTACGTATTTCTGAATTATTTAGAATATAATTCCCGCTTTATTTACAAACTTTAATTTTAAGCAATACTTCTAGGATATAATCTTCAGTCTGTCCTCTGCTCACATACTCAGTCTATAAATTTTAAAAAGTATATTTTTTTTTCTCTCCTTCAGAACTCAGAGTCACGAAAAGGATGCAGTCTATACAGGATGTTTCGGTTAAAACTGGATCTAATATCCTTGTTCCCAACCACTCATTCGCTCTGATAATACTGAAATGCTTACTTAACATCTTTTTCCGAAAGAAAATTGGATAGAGGAAGGAAATTTCAATTTTAGTGAACGATTCAGTTCAAGTGTTTTCCCCGCTACATAAGCTTTCTTTTTTACCCTGTAATATGTACCCTTGATATTTGTTTTCAAGTTTGTATTTTGTCAAATTTACCTTTAAAATTATTTTTTCAATCAGCTTAAGGGGAAAAAAAAAGTCCGAAAGCTTTCAGACGTTCTACTATGCCGGAGGGGGCGTTTTTTAACGTTTTGGGTGTTATCTTTACTCATTAAATGCCATGTTCTTCGCACTTAAACCATGAAATTCAATTCAACAGCAATATCACAATATAATTTTTAAATGAGAACATCTTTAGAATTTCCAATACAAAGCCTCACGTACTGGAGATAAAAATGTTTTTATTTTTTTCCTACAGTGTTGCCATTGCTGGCTTTGAAATTGTTAAATTTGTTAATCAAAATTTCTTTAATGTCTGAGAAACTATGAAATCGATAATAAAACAAATTCCAAATTAGGGCTTCCAGATGCCCATATTCGATGGTGGGTTTCTTTATTCAAAATTTGATGGCTTTAGGTATCGTTGTTTTATCACAATGCGAAAAACATACCTACATTTATGCAGATTTTTCCTTATTTAGTTTCTTTAAATATAACATAGGGCGATAATATTTGGTGGCAAAATTTGAAAAGTGAGCAGGCATTTAAAGTTTTCAACGCAAAATGCCAAAACGAAATTCATAGCTCCTCTGGGCTAACGCTTTAAAACTGTAAAACCTCTTTTCAGTTCGATTTAAATTTTCATTATTTTTAATAGCAAAAAGTGAATTTTTATTTTATAATATTAATAAATATGTTCACAAAAAGGGTTGAATTGCTGATTCTAAATATATTAAGCCAGTCTATATTTCCTTGTAACTGCTCTAAATTGCTCAATATTGTAAATTCTGTGTAATTTCGGCCATCGCATTTTGGTACTAAAGAAACAGCAAATAGCAAAATAGAATGCAATAAAATTGAAATTCGTTCTAAGTGAAAAATTTTAATACTACTGCTATACTACCATTAATGCACTGCAGTTAGATTATCCAGCTTTCCTGCGTTTAAAATGTTAACTAAATTTTAACAAAATAAAATATTTCATTTTTAAAATCATAAGAATTCAAACAATATAATAGTTAATATAAATATGGAAGCAATTAATTATACATCTTGACTAGTGAGTAAATAACAGTTTTTACAAGAAGATTTTAACCTATAGATTCTAATTTTTCCTAAACAAAAAGTCTTCGGGTGTCGCCTTATACGACGTTCGATTTTTAGCGTAAAGTCCATACGGCAAACAAACCCTGTTAAAACATACTACCAAATCAGAGAGAAATGAATTCTCTCGTCGGCAAACAAGTCTGGTCAACGAACTTCACTTTCTGTTTTGTTCATCCAAGCCACCCTCACTCAGTTTGCGAGCAAGATTTGAACCCTTATCCAGTCTGAGATATTTCACATCTTTCTTTCGATCCTCTGTATCCCAAAACATAACTTCAAAATGCGACCGAAAGAAATGATTTGGGGAAAAAATTATCTGAGCTTCGAAAACGAAACATCAATGAATAAGTGTTTGAAATTTCTGGTGTTCCAAGTTCCGAATTCTAACGTAGATTTTCCATTCTGAGAATTTGTAAGTATCATTAGCTACTTTTTTATGATCATTGTCAAAGAGTGCAAGTTTTATATGTCCGTTTTTTATTGTTTTAAGTAGCATATTACTTTGTTTAACGACGATCAGAAGAAGAGACAACATTACTCAACTCTTCGAACTGCATATCCTGGTCGGAGTTTTAGGCATTATCAAAATACTAATATTCCAACTTAATTTCTTCCTTTCCTTAATTCGCTTCATTTATTAATGCAAGGTGAGTTCTTGTATAACTTTGTGCTCTTGTGAAGCTACGATATATACACAGGAATTTAATGCAATCCATCAATACAGACATGGCTGCAGCTTGATTTTTTTTATGGAGGGCACTAGCCATTTTTAGATTTTCACCTCTACTAAAGCCAGAAATGGTGGTCATTTTATTATGGAGGCACCTAATAGCGGGGACTGTTATCTCCTATGAGGCGACAGACGATTTACATCCATGCCTTCTCCGTGATTCGAAACCAGGCCCTTTGATATCGCAGTCGGCTGCCCTAACCACTATACCTTCTACTTGTCACACCTTGCAGTTTGCCCCCTTTAAATGTCCTCTTTCTGTCTGGATGCACAAAGGCTTTCGTAATGAATCTCTGTGAGTCTTGTAGAATGTCGTTTTTCTCATGACAGAAGGTAATCTTCAATTCTTCAATGTTCCTCAAACAATGTGCAAAGATTCTCTGCTTCGGGTAACCCCCGAAGAAGTTGGCCGGAGTTGTCAAATCTGGGAAGCTGGATGTTCAAGTCCAACAGCCAGGAAGTCCGTTCGAAGTACAGCCGTACTCGTTCTTGCTGTTCTTCCATTACGTTTGAACCAAACTGTATCACTCAGCCGTCTTACTCACTATTTCGACGATTTGTATTTCTTCTGAGTGGGGCCGGAGTACCAACGAAGCGTCTGTGACATAGCCTATTGAATGAAGACGTCCATCATCCTAATACCTGTGAGGTCCCGCCCTTGTAATTCTCAAAGTCAAGCTGTGAAAAACCCCTTACACTGATAAGCGAATAACCGCTTGAGTGTGTGAACAGAGACATAAGACTCAAGAAAGTTAACTACCCTTTACTTCTCAAAACAAGGATGAACACAGTCTGCCCCTATCTCGAGCGTACAGCAAAGCCTCTACTTGGGCTTGAACTCAAATTAATGTGAATTAAAACTTAACTAATGCCTAACTAACAGATATAGCCAAAGCTATCAAGATTCTAAGTAGTTAGCCCCTAAATCTCAATTAAGTCGGCGAAGCTAATTAAGAGCCTAAGGTACGGCCGAACGTAGCAATAGCTTAGAGAAAGACGTAGCCAAAGGCAAACGCGTGCTAGTCAGGAACTCGGGCTCCGTAACGAAGTCAGTGAAACATCGACTTAAATACCACTTTTACTCATTTGCATCAACCGCGTTTCTGAAACTACATTCTGGTAGGAAATTGTAAGCTGAAGCTAGAAGGGATAGGAAAGGTGCATAAACTTAAAATAACTGTTATAAAATTAGGATTAACTTTACATACATAATAACTGCAATAGTCAATGACTCATGCCCTACTTTTAACTATCTGTGGATATTGGTATGCTCCACATGCATGCATTCTGATAAGATTTCCAACTCAAACTGGTAGAAACTGGCACTAGATCCGAAGTTTCAACATCCAAAATATTATAGGTAATCCTTGAATACAATTTTTCAATTCAATACCGGCGTGAAAGCGCTATGCATTCGGCAGGAATTTTACTTTGAATTTTGAATCCCGATAATTTTTTCGGACTCGCATAATACAAATGCGATAACGTATGGCAAACTAACAAATGCGGTGATATGGAGATATAGGAATATTCCTTCTTGCTGTTCTTAGCTTCTCATCTTATTTATTATGAAATTTCATTGTAAACAGAACTTACTCAGCAGGTTAATTTTTGATAGTAATGCTTATAAATATTATAAAGTACCATGAAGAAGAGTTTTGAACTTGAATATTCGCATACTTATCAAACTGACAATTTCCACTTTTATTAACAAACAATATTATGAAAAATAAATAAACAACTCCATATTCATATTAAAATTATAAACTAAAATTAAAAGGAGTTCTAATAAACAGTACTGAAGTTTGGAAACTGTAGGCGACACTGCTCGTTACACTTAAAATTAAAAAATGAGAAAATTTCAACAAGAATTTTTATACATATACATATTATATCATCAGTTTATAAAATATATGTTCAAAATTCCAATTTATTTTAAATTAAAATTTATAAAACAAATAATTAATTATTTTAGTTAAAGATTTAAAATGCTCTTGCTCTCTAATTTTCAATATTTTTTTCCTAATTTTTCCTTTTAGTTAGTTATAAAGACTTGGCAAACGTTTTTGTGTATCCGTTATCGAATATGATGGATGGGAAATTTTTAAAAAGGATTTTTGTGAATTTATACCCAGATTTCGGGAAAATGTCAGCTTTTGTTAAACATTATCACAAGTTTAAACTTCTTAATAAATATCCAAAAATGCATACGCAGATCCACTGTAACATATAACAAGATAGTTTCTTCCACACATCATTCATTTTTAACTAAAAATGTGACGCATGGAGCATTTTCAAAACATACGAAATGAGAAACAATTTGTTTTGAGAAAACCGAATTTAAAGTTTTTCTTCAAATCTTTAATACATGGTCATGAGCAACAGCAAATTAACTTTAAATATGATTTTGTAAACACTAGACAGCATTTCCGTATCATTTAGCTATTTTTAATCTCATAATATTAAATATGACAAAAATAAATATCGCAAATTGGTATGTGATTCGAAGTTATAGGTAGAAATAATTTATGCATTATATCCGATGAAACTTTTAAAATTCACCCGCACCATATGTTTTACCTTCATTCGTTACATTTACATTATCTTTTAATTCTTTACAATATTTTTTACAATTTCTTTTTTTTTTTCCAAGCAGCTAAACTTCTCTTTTTGCTTTGGTTCAAGCGATGTTGATCACGCTATTTGCAACAAGTAGGGAAAAGAAGTGTGTTTTCTCCTGTTCTACGCGTATAGCATTTTACATAACCAAAGTTAGATTAATAATTGTCAATACTGACATTTCTAGCCCTTTTTTAGAAATAAACACTTCTTTTGGGCAAAGATATAAATTATAACGTCAGTAAATAACTGTTGAAATACATTTTTTTTACATTTTCTCCAGAATTTAAAGGGCAAAGTTTACGTTGTTTACACATTTTAAATGCTTGTACCTTTAAAAATTAGAATATTTGAACTCGTTGTTTTACATACGATGTAGTTATGTATATGGAATATTACGAAAGCAAAAAAAAAAAAAAAATTCAATATTTTGGTTGAATTTTAGCAATTTTAAAAGTCCACCGTGCCCATAAGCGCCTGAGAATAACTAGGTGGCGCCATCTGTACGAGAAAGATAATACTTCAAGCTATACAAGACAAATATCCTTCTCTAAAATATTAATTTAAATATTTTGTGGCCTTCAAAGTTTTTGTTTTAAACTTGCTCCAATGCTAGACTTCTTTAATTAATCTTAAATTATGTCAAAATAGCAAAGTAACTCAAATACTTCACAACAGCTGAATTACTTACTGCTGTCTGTAGTTTCAATGCAAGTTATAAATAATTTTAGTGCTGCCATCTGGTGCCTCGGATTTAAATTTAATATACAACACTTCACTTCCAAACAATTATTGTCAGTTCGTTATGTTTTGAATAGATTTTACGATTAAAAATTATAATTAAATCACTTTTTCAAAGCTATTTTTTTATAATATGGTTGATTGTCTTCCTTTTTTGCACTTCTGAATAATTTAAATCTTTATTTTATTTTATAATATATCTATCCGATAATATTTATAAAAATTTGCAGATTTTTCTAAAACTTGAAGAATCTACTTTAATTTTTACAAAACTTAAAATTTTTATAATGTTCTATCCTAGAAGATCCCCCTTCAGTTTTAATTGTAAATTTTTCTTCGAAGTTTTAGACCATAACCTGAGGTTTCCAAACTGAATATTTTTCATTATTATTCAAATCCATAGATTATTTCATTCTTATTCCTTTCATTTCTAATAAAGTTTCCTTTCCGTTAGGTAAACAAATTCTGTATCTGAAGATCCCACCGTCGCAGTAATATGGCTATTTCGATAAAATTTCGCGAGATTTTTTATTAGTCGAGCATCTGCAAATGGTATTTAAGTGAAGTTCTTTTCCCCAGATAACCACGGATTAGTTTATGAAATTTTATGAAATTGATGACGTTGCCAAAAAAACAATTAAATTCGCTTAAAAGAACAACGTAAAATTTACACTTCAGATGATAAAATATTATTATTAATTAACAGCAAACGTCAGAGCAAAATGAAACGTTTGAAAATATTTTCAAAGTCCAATCTTCAGAGATAGAAGGAAGCGCACAAAAAGGCGTTTAATTTATCAATTATCACTAACAATATTTAGGGCTAAAATATACTGCTACCCATTGAATTTCCTACAGCATAACAACAGCATATTTATTCAAAAAATAAGTTATAATGGAGGAACGACAGGCAATTTTGAGGTACGAAAAATGAGGAAATCAGTACCAAATCTTAATCGGTTTGATTTCATGAAAGCGATCTTTGCACATGTGACGAAACTAACGATCCCCCACACTTTGTATCTGATTGCCTATTTGCCTCCAAATTGAGAAGCTTTCCAATCTTTTTCAGCTTAAACGCTGGTCGTCAATTTGCATGGTGCTTCATCTGAGCTGGGGAGTGGAGGGAAATCCTGAGGTTCCTTAACTGATCGGGAAAGGGAGGGAAGGTTGAACTGCTGCAGTATCTGAATGGCTGGGTCTGCATTAAGAGAATTTATTTCTCTCAAATTTTCGTTGCTATTCCAATGCGGAAAGAACTTACCCTATGGCATTGAAAGAGTTCTCGAATATCTCGTCCACAACGGTGTAGAAACATTAGGTTATTTTGAAGCAGGAGGGGTGAAAAATGTGCAATGCCCTGGCCAGCACTCGAAATTGGACCTCTCGAATACACGCTGAGTGTGCTACCATTACACCACGAAGGCATGCAGAAAGCAGGGAGAGAATCTTCCCATTTTAAGGGGCGAGTGAGGATGAGGGAACCCAATCGCCAAATCCTGGTGGTGAAGAATCATCACCCACCACCGTTAAGTTCCGGCGCCACTGCATAGTCATTAGGGCGTTTTTCTGAAGCATGAGACATGAAAAAGGAGCATTGTTCTCGCCCGGTCTCGAACCCGAACCTCTCGAATTCGCGCCGAGTGAGCTACCGTTACGCCACGAAGGAATGCAGAAAGGAGAGAAAAAATACCTTATCAGAGAATAAAAAAATTGCTCAAAACTCGAAGGTCGTTTCACAACTCGTTGAACGTACTTGTCAACCTTTTGTGAGCTTGCAACAAAAGTCTCGGAGAAATAGCTAAAACACGAGCAAGGGGACGGAGCAGCTTCACGTTTTAAGTCAATCGTCTCCGAACCTGCGCGTGATCTGTGACATGTGGGATGTCGCCAAATTTTCATTTTTCGTAACATGAGCGATTAACCCTATGGTTAACTGACATCTAAATTCCCGAAAGTCATGCTAAACTTCGTCAGGAAATGAAGGAATACAACTACTCAAAAAATGCCATTTTAATAGAAACATTTAATACCACTTTCCCTCAAATGTAATTGTACGAAATTTGGACACGAGGCTTTGATAATGTTATGGTAAATTTCATTGCATTTTATTGGTTGGAAGTAGATCTTTTTGTTCTGATTATTATTTTGGGGTATTTCCTGATTAATTATTTTTTAATTTAATGCGGGAGTAATATATGAAGAACGTATAACATTCATTGCGGAAAATTTAAATCTGTATTCCTAAAATAAAAATAGTAGACTTATATCCTACTCAATTTAACATCTCGATACCGAATAATATTTTGATTTACTTATAGCCTTAACTTACTACAGGTAAAAATGATTGAATTGTTGAAACTGGTTTGCTTTTGTTTATTTGAAAATACATGAGATCTATCTGTCATATTATTTCATGTAATGTAATTACGGTAAAATTCAACAAACAAAAAGATTTTTAAGAATTGTTTTTTTACTTTTTAGCCCAAAGGAGCTATTAATTTCGTTTTGGCATTTTGCGTCGATTCACTGCAAATGTTCGTATCACTTTTCAAACTGCTGGCCCCAAATATTATCGCCCTGTGTTACATTTAAAGAAATTAATTAACGAAGAATCTGTATCAATGTATGTATGTTTCTCGCATTGTGATAAAATAACGGTACCTAGAGTCCTCAAATTTTGAATAACGTAATTCTTCTCTGAATATGGGCACCTGGAAGCTCAAATTTGGGATTAGGAATTTGTTTTATTATCGATTTCTTATTTTGTAACACTGTAACAATTGAAACACTGCATGGAGGAAAAAAAATTATCTCCTTATGTGTCGGAAATTCTAAACATATGCTCCTTTAAAAATTATTTTGAGATATTGTTGTTGAATTGAATTTTATGATTTAAGTGCAAAAAACTTGGTATTTAATAAATTAAGGTAACACACAAAATGTTTAAAAACGTCCCTTTGGGCATAATGCATAATCTGAAAACTTTCAGTTTTTTCTTTTTATTCTTTTTTGTTAGCAGATCTTAGAAACTTTTTATTTCATTTATTTATTTATTGTGGGTGTACGTGTACTTTCTATAAAACTATGCAAACGAAAGCTCCAGATTTAAATATATAAAAGGGTGTAATTATGCTAATGTCACTCACAAAATTTCATTTAAACCATTACCTCCCAAAAGAAAAACATAGCTGAGAAACCAACATGAAACTTCCTATATGCATTATTTTCTACCTAACTCATTTTTAGCTCAAAAGAGCGTTATCCCGAATGGGCTTTCAATCTCGAAACGGACTTTAAGTCGTCTACTATAAACTGCGAATCACCTTTCAAATTGTTGCCACAAAATGCTATCGCCCTGTATTATCTTCATAGAAATTAAACAATGAAGAATCTGCATATGTGTATATATGTATGCATGTTCCTCGCACTGTGAAAATACGACACCTAGAGCCATTAAATTTTGAATAACGTTGTTCTCCACCCGAACCTTTGCACCTCGATGCCCGAATTTTGAATTTCGAATTTTGTGTTTCACATTTTGTAAAACATTAATGAATTTTGATTAACAAACTCAACGATATCAAAGCGAGCAGTTGCAACACTGTACGAAATAAAATATTTTTATCTCCAGCGCGCGAGACTGTCTGTCGGACATTCTAAAGATATGCTTTTTTTAACTATTTTGTGATTTTGCTGTTGAATTTATGCAACGTAAGTGAGGAGAACGCGATATCGGATAAATAAAGTTAACATACAAAAACATTAAAAAGACCCAAAAAAATATTTTGTAAGCCATCTTACATTGATATGCTAAATTGAGGAAAGGCAGAAAAAAAAAGGAAAAACATATGCCAGCATCTAACACTGCATCGGGAATTCTAAACATATGTTGCTATGCGGCTTTTGTAAAGTATTTGCGTTGCTACGCTACCAACATAATTCCACTAAGAAATGTAAAGAAAACTTGTCATTTTTGAGTGAACAAGAACTTTATTAGTCAAACTTACAGAATAACTGAAAAACATTTTTATCCGTGCATCTTCTAGCACGGATATTTTATGCGCGAGGTTTCTTTACATTTTTTAGTGGAATTATGTTGATAGAGTAATGTTGGAAATTTGCATTCCTCCCGTTCGCCACTGTGCTGAGCAGGTGAACTACGGAGCAATCCTTGAGCGGAGCAATCCTTCCGACGGAGAGAAAGGGTTGTGTGTCTTCCCGGTTTTGATGGTGCTGAAGACTGTCCTTCTTGCCATAATTATCCTAGGTGTTTTGTCAACGTTGCCAGCAGCCGTGATTCTCTCGAGCGGGGTGCAGAAACGTGTTGCAAAGTGTTCTAAAAAGGAACAGCACAGTGGAAAGATGAATCTAGCCAAGCATTCCGGATTATTATTCTACATCACCAAATACCTGCCTGTCCGAATGAACTGTTAAGCAGGCATCAAATCATGTTGTACCAGTCAAGTGCATTCGTATTGCTACGTTTTTCTCTTTTCTTCTTCGTGCGTTAAGGAGTTCATAGATTTGGAGTGAATAAAGACGGCAGCACTTGATGGAGCACTGAAAACACAATTAATTAGCCAGTATTACTCAGGACAGCTCCAAAATCACGTTTACAGTCGTCGAAGAACAACTATAATCACCCTGAAACAATCAGCAACACAGCCTTCAGGATATTAGGCTATATCGGTGGAGACAGCTTCACGGCAAAGCACCAGAGTGCAGCTCCCGACTCTACTCTGTCGTTCTCGGAACTCCTCTACGTACTCTCGAGATTCTCCACTCTACATCTTGCGATGCACTCGACGATACACTACAGTACAGCTCCCGACTCGGTTCCGTCGTTCTCGGAGCTCAACACACACTAAGATAAATCTCGACGATGCACTAACTCGCGATACACTAAGAGACTCTCGATGCACTCGGCACTCGACTAGGAGACACTCGCTCACTGACTGACTATCAACTAGCTAGACTAGGCACTGACTGACTCTCCGCGTACCAGCAGGGTTTATATAGCTTTTGGCTTATGTCCGAGAATATTCTGGGCTAAACCAGTAAGAATTCGTTCCGGAAGGTCTCCATCCGTCTATGGCATATCACCAATTTTGTCGCCAAATGGGCCATTTCTCGCTAAAGGTGGCAACCTGTGAAGCTATCGTACCGCGCCGGGACGTTTCGTAACGATGCGTTTAAGCGTCGTATAATTTCATTAATGTGTCATAGCCTAACACGATGCTTTCATCTATTTTGTTAAACAGAAAGAAAATTACCGATTAAGTCTTATGTTTTCAACTTAGTGCAATTTGTACTTCTAAAGCAGTATCAAAAAAAGGATATTATTATATTTCTTGACTTCCATGGGAGATATCTGATCATACTTAGTACCAATTGAAGCCAATACTTCAACAATCTACAAAAATAATCTTTTTATTTACAAAAACAAAATCCGGAATCCATCGGTGGCTTTGAAGCTTTGCATTCAGATCATTGGTTTTTCTTAACGGTGTTTGAAATTTTGTTCCGTGTTCATTTGAATATTTCTTTGTGTCAAAAATAATTGACAAAAATTTTTTTCTCTGCTTTCAACTTCTATTTTTAGACTACTGTTTATTTTCCAAACCTTCCAATCTTCGTCTATTCCGCATTTGTTAGTAATCTCTAGAACAATATCTTGCGGTATTAATTTAATCAATACGGGACATAATAGAAAACGATACGTTTCTGAATTTATGCCTGAGGCTTCTAAATTGCGAACTTCTGTTTGACAAGTTATAAGGTATTTCTCCCGCCTTCTTCGCATGTCTTTGTGGTGTAGTGGTCTGCATGCTCGACGCGTAACCGAGAGGTCCGTGGTTCGATTCCCGGCGAAGGCGTTGCTCATTTTTCATGTCTCCTGCTTCGTAAATAACCTAATGTCTCTACAAAGTATCCAACAATTCTCTAAGCAGAGAGACGTCTGTTGATTTCCTAGCAGGCGTTAGATTTAACAGTTTATTCAAGTGAGAATTAACGACCAAAGTTTTTTCCTCAAATCTTTCCTTTAAGATTTCGATTTGCTGCTTCGTAATTTTTATTTGTCAGTGTAATTCCTTTAATTGCATTTGCGGCTACTCCAGTGAAATATGAGTGTAAGTAATTAAATTTGTCTACGTTAGATAAATCTTCATTTCTGTGTATCAGGGATTCAAACTGATCCCAGAATATTTGCCAATTGGCAGAATCGCCATCGAATCTTCTTACTATTAACGACGGTAATTTAACGAATTGTTTTTCTAATTTTAACAAGCTAATAGTTTGCTGTTGGGTTTACATTTAGTAATAGCAGCTTTCAACTTACATGTGCAATTAATCAGTTTTTCTTGATACTTATCCCATTTAATAATTTCGGTTTCAATTTCGTTAACATCCGTAATTTGACTTTGAAATTCAGAATCTGTTTCTTTTAACTGTTTAAATTTCAAATTTATTTTTTCTGTAAGTTCTTCCAACTCTTCTTCTCCAGTTTCATTTTCTAAAATTTTAGTTTCGATTTTAGAAATTAATTTTGTTGTAAGAGATCTAAGCGTAGTTCTTTTAACTTTTGCGATTTCCATTTCGAAATCAATTTCTAACAATTCTTTCAAGTTAACTTGATATCTTCATTTAACTAAATTTCTCTTTTGATTTTGATTACATAAGAAGAGGAGTTAGAAGTCATTTGCAGTGTAAAAGTTGTTTAGTCATCAGTTCATTCAAAATGGAAGTAATTTGCAATATAAGATTCATTTCTTAAAACAGAATATTAAATCTTACCTTGAATTATCTAGATTATTAATCTTACTTGGAACTTATTAATCCAAAGGTATCCAAAGGCAGCAGTACATAATTAATCCAAAGTTAACAACACTTTTATATTACCATATTCTTTATTCGAAGCACAAACAGTGTATTCGCGGCCTAATAAAAAAAGGCAGAAGGCCTCGGTTCTACACGTAATACTACGTTTTATTCTCAATGTTCTTTTAAAGAACACAAATTTCAAAAATAACAAGTAGCAACGCAAATACGTTAGTTACACTTTGAAAATTTTTAGTATTTTGCTGTTGGCGTAAGTGTAAAGAAAATTGTGCTTAATAATCAAGCTAGCAGGACGAAGTGCAACGGCAGACTGGTGGACTTCGAGCTCAGAAAGAGGTGGGCTTTTTTTTTTTTCTTAAGAAAACATATACAAAACACCTCTTGTTCCACGAGGCTCACAGATCTAAGTAAATAACTCATAATACAAGGAGATACAATTCAACAATAAAAATATAATATCTTAGTCTGAAGAAAGCAAAGAAAAAATATAAAATACAAATACTGTTATAATAAAAATACTAAAATATACCATGAATAATCAACAAAATAATACTCTTACGAAATGTCTAGGCGCGGTAAGATAGCGTCCCCGCGAAGCAGGTTTAGGGTTGCCAGAAAATTGCAAGGGAATGCATGTTTGCCATATTTGGCGAAAAATTGCCCATTTGGTGACATAATTGGTGATATGCTATAGACACATGGAGAACCTTCTGGAACGAATTCTTACTGGTTTAGCCCAGAATGTTCTCGAACACAAGCCAAAAGCTGTATAAACCCTGCTGGTACGCGGAGTGCGAATGAGTGAGTAGTCTAGTGCCGAGTTGGTCGTCGAGCCAGTCTCTTAGTGTATCGCGAGGCAGTGCTCTTAGTGTACCGCGAGGCAGTGAGCTCCGAGAACGACCGAACCGAGTCGGGAGCTGTACTCTAGCGTATCGTCGAGTGCATCGCGAGTGCTAGCGTGGAAAGTCTCGAGAGTACGTGCAGTTCCGAGGACGACCGAGCTGAGTCGGGAGTGGTACTCTGGTGCTTTGCCGTGAAGCTGTCTCCACCGTTATAGCATGATAGTCTGAAGGCTGCGTCGCTGATTGTTTCAGCGTGTTTATAGCAGTTCTTCGAGGACTGTAAAAGTGTTTTTGGAGCTGTCTTGAAAAATACTGGCTAATAAATTGTGTTTCCATTCACCATCAAGTGTCGTCGTCGTTATTCACTCCAAATCCACGAACCCGTATGTACTTAAAAGAAACGTAACAATATGATAGAAAAACCATTCTCGTTTGCTTTTTAAGTTAACTAGAATAGTCTTTATGCTGGAAAGTTTTCAGATGAAAATATGAAAAAGAATTTTTTTTTTTTCTCAAAATAATTTCAACTATTTTTTTCATTTTTGCAGAATTTTCTAACAGTGATGAAGAGAGACGGGGAAGATTTAAAACCATATTCAAACTTTTAAAACCAGCCTACCTTCCACTGTATCCTTTGCAGTCTGCAGTCAAAGTTAAGCAAGATATACTTTGTTTCCTTTTACTGGCCACGTTTCTAACATCAAAATCCAATAGTATAAAATAAAAATACAACGGCACCAAGAGCGAATCTTAAAAGAAATTCTCTAAAATGTCTTGCAAGTTCTTTGTTTGAAATCAAGACATGTTGCGCTCAACCATTTTATAAAACTGCTTTTTCTTACAGCAATTAATGACTGAGCAACAATGATATCTGAAGATTCCCATTCCCAACTGTAATCTGTATTTACAATAAAAATCTTAGGAGAACATAAATACACTGCTCGACATTGAAAATGTAATACCAAGAAGGAGTGGTCAGAAATTTATGCAAATTTTAGAGTAGACGCACGTCACCGAGTTATGCGAATGATGTGAAATGCGCAGCTCTCCGACGCACGTGAAGTAAGATATAAGGGAAGGAACGTGCAGAATGGGCAATATTCGTGTCGTTATTTCTGCCAGACGAATTATCGAAGAAAGTTGGTTTCTGTGCCGGAGGATACGTGTAATAGGGAGAATGGCAGGTCGCCGTCAACGAAGACACTTCCGCACTCTTATTGACTCTATGCCTAGATGTGTTTCTTCGTACATCACTGTCCGCGGTGGTCCTACATCCTACTGAGCCGACGCCGTTCTCGCTCTGTATTCTGACTATCATTTTCAAATAAAGATCACTTATTGCTTATTGCTTGCTGTCTCTGTCTTTTTCCAATTTTCATCACTTTCTGACAACTCCTTCTTGGTGTTGCATTTTCAATGTCGAGCAGTGTACTGTAATAGTTTCTTGCTGCAAACATACAAATACTAACAAGAAAACAAACTTGTGGGGAAAAAATTCTATTTAATTTTTTTAAAAAAGGGAGAATACTTTTTGAATAAATTGCAAATAATATTATTCAAATTAAGCGTTAAAAAGAACAACTGAATTTAATTAGAACTTTTAAATATCAGTACAATAAAAAGCCGACAGATAACAGCACTATGCGTTATCGAAAACATATTAACGACCGTGCTGCCCTCTGTTCGACAGTTATTCCAAAACGTTATTTATGAAACGAATCAGCACCTAAAACACCCTGACAAAGGTTTCATTTTTATTAAAGAAAAATGAAGTAAAAAAATTTTTGATTCGTATATACAGGATTATTCATTGTTTTAAGATTTAGATTTTTATTTATCATTTTTAAATTATAAGAATTTTTTTATTTGCAAAGTGTAATTCAGAAAGAACAAAAAATAAATAAATAACTAAATTACTGACACTTCATAACCCTTTCAGCTATCTGGTTAATTCAAATTACAATAAAATTCAGCAAATATTTTTTTTTCTTTCAACCTTTGATGATAAGCATACATTTAACAGTGTTTCAGTCACTCAAATTTTCATTTAAAGAATATTTTTAACACATTTCTAATACATTAACCTCTATTAAAGTTTATGTTTTTAAGACTTTAACAAAACATTTTTTAGCTGTTTATGAAAAGTAAAGGAAATTTAAAACTCATAGCAACATTTTATCAAATCAAATAATTTAAATAGAATCATAAATTTCAAATGAAATTCAAATCTAAAGCATTTGCTTTAGATTTAGTAATTTATTATGCTTAGATTTAGTAATTATCTCAGATATGCCACTTTTGTCCACTAAGAGAAAATAAACAATTTATCAAAAGTCATCCGCATACGAAGTTACAATTCGCAAAGGACAATTAATTTACTTGAATAGCAAAAAATTTCACTCTCGCCGTCACTCTGATATTTATAACTCTGCAAATGAATTTTATGTTTTATGGAACATTATTATGTCTTTTGTTACTGCGATTTATTTCACTGCTTATGATGACATATTTTGGAATGTATTTTGAGAAATAATATTTCACTTATAAAGTCGTTAATTCATTGACTAAATTTAGAAATGTTATATGTCCACATTTTGTAGGCTGTTTTACTAAAAGAAACGAATACGAAAATATTTGCTCTTTTGGTGTAATTTGGTAAATTTTGTACGTTCAATTCAAAATTTACAGTTTAAACAAGTTTGACATCAGTCTCCATAATTGATTAATTTAATTAACATTTTTAAAAAATAATGCCAAAAAGGACTGCGTTCGACTTTCGTGGTTGAGCTGCCCAACTACTCACAAGCGCTACCTGTCTACTGGTTGGGCCTGGCCGACCCGGGATTCACGGCCATACCTGCAACAATTCAGTGCGATGCGCCCGCTCAACACGAAGGAATTTCAACATGGAGGGGTAGAGGACAACGCTACACCTACGTGCCGTCCAACAGCCCAGACCTCCAATGCAGCTGGATTACAGCACCACGCCACCAGTGCCGGTCGCTAAGTTTACTTTTATCTACTACATAAGCTTTACAAATGGATCTGGGCTATGTGCTGCCATCTGTTGGTTGTAATTTTTATCATTACATTATTTTCAATCCGATTAAATTAATATACGTAACAAACAAAAATAATTACCGAAAACAGTTATACTTAAAAGAGAGAGCACTGAACAACAGGCGGATAAAAAGATTATTATTTTTTCAATATATTTTTTAAATAATTTTGAATTGTTTAATTCAATTTTAATTTAGTAACTATATATCCGTTCTTTCGCCATTGAAAAATAGAAGTCACTAAGAGACAAAACATTGGTAAAAATTTCACACCCATTCATATAAGGCACAACCAAACACATAATCCATTCCTGGATTTATTTTCTTCTTATGATTCCCATTCAGAGTTTATTCATATACAGTATTACGTTCCGTTGTAAGATTATTTCTAAACCATATCCGAAGATAGAATTCGCCTCAATAAAATTTTATTCCCTTGGCAGTCCAATTTCTCCTTTATTAGCCCAAAAGGGTGTAAACGTGTCTTTGGACTGTAAACTGGTCAAAGTTATATTTTTTGCAGCGTCAGGTTTAATTGGTATATGTATGAAGAATTATCCACTAGGTTTTCGATAGTGATTCCGAACGGTGTCTGTTTGCGCGGTTGTCTATCTTCCTGTTTGCGTGGTTGTCAAAAACGTTCCTGTTACCGCGAAATCATCCTCATTACTCCCTTCTCAAAGGGTTACATGGGGGGGGGGCGACTGGGCCTTGGCCTTACCCAAAATTTAGGAATGCAAAACATTTTTATATTTATAAAAAGAATTTTTAAAAGAAATATCGAAAAATATTTAGGATCTCAGATCTTTCCATGAATGAAGCTAATACTGTATTTAAAACGGGAGAGAGATGTTCAAACCCTGCGATGATTTTGACAATGAACACGTTTCCTAAAGTAAAAATAATATGTCGAATTCTTCCGAAGTTCTGCATAAAGGTGGGTTATAATAAAATCTTTCAGAATAAATTCCTTCTAAAGCGACGACTTCTTTGGTCTTAATTGCACCTTTGCAGTTTTTAATTCTTTCATTTAAGCAAATCCAATAAACTACATTTTCCTTTCTATTCTGAATTGTTACTGATAACCTTTATGAAGGACTAAAAGGTTTTTTCCTTTTAGTTCCAATAATGTCTAAAACATCCCTATTGATTAAAGTAAGATGTGAAAATAACAGTTAATATTGCGACAGAATTACAAATAGAATGAAACCAAAGATTTCGAGAGAAGTCTGTCGAAGACTAATTTATTCACAAAGAAACTGTCCAGCTGTTCTTGATGACTATAACGGTTCTTGATAAAATATAACGGTAATCACGGTATGACATCACCACTTATCATGGCCGTTGCCATAAGAGAACTTCTTGCCTGTTTTGTTTATATTCTAATCGGCGTTGTCTACATGTTAATTATTCATCATTGAACATTTATTTATAAGTGTCCCATTCTAATTTTAATACCTAACATAAAAGATTTTCTACTCAGCATACCGAAAAGTCACAAGGATTGCAACTAACTCTTTCAAATCTAATAAAATCTAACTACATGAAAATGTGTAATTATAACACAAATGTATATTCGCAATAAGTAACTTAAAGCACATCAAATACTATCAAATACTAAATACAAATCAAATACTATAAAATATTAAATACAAATCAAATACTATAAAATACTAAATACAAATCAAATACTATAAAATACTAAATACAAATTAAATACTTTCAAATACTAAATACAAATCAAATACTATCAAATTTAGAAACAAAAAGGATCATGGTAACACACAGTATATTCACATTATACTGTGTGTTACCATAATCCGATCTTAAAACAACAGTTCACTTAAAACAACTGAACTGAGATGTTTTCCTCTGGCTTTTTAAACATTCTGGTAATTTTTATTTTATCGAGTTTTAAATGCATGTACGTTTTATTTCTTGTGATAAGAATAGATTTTATTAACTTTTCATCAGACTTGTGCATTCAGTCTATTACGAACCCGTACGCATGCAACAATTGGCAAGCAAAAGAGTACGTTTACGAGATATCTACACTGGTGTGCAAAAATTAAGGACGAGACGGTTTTTCAATATAACTTTGTACAAAAGCTTTCCAGATCAACACATTTAATACCGTAAGATCCCCAATACGTAAGGACATGAGTAATGTAAGCAACACTTACTAAAAGAGAAATCAGAGGGATAAAAAGAAGCTTTATTGAAAAAGTAGCATGGAGCGCAATGCGACTGAAGGCCGAAACATCCCTGTGATGGGTGTCCAGCAAGAAACATCCGGTCTTTAATAGGGGATATGATCTCCCCTGACTGCTAGGCAGGTTTCACATCATTTGTGCATGCTGGATATGTGGTTGTTAATGAGCTGTTGAGACACTGCTGCTCGTTCCTCTTGTAGCACCAATCGCAGTTTCGGAATCGTTACTGGCGATAAGTTACGTGCTGCCACGGGTCTCCCTAGTAAGTTCCGTACATGCTTGACGGGATTTAGATCCAGAGACCTTGCCGACCAATCCATGTGTTCAATATCTTCACTCTCCAACAGCTCTTCGACAGTAACTGTGCGATGAGGTGGAGCGTTGTCGTCCATGAAGAGGAACTGAGGACCCATAGCCCTTGTGAAAAGACGCATGTAAGGAAGAAGAACCTCGTTACAATAGCAGTCCCAGGTGACGAACCTCCTTGGGAGATATGAAGGTCGGTCCGGCTACCAAGCATTATGTCTGCTCGAACGAGAACTCCGCGACCTCCAAAACAGTCCCTTTTGATGATGTTGAAGGGGTTATTGCGTGTTCCCCGCTCTGTCCAGATGTGTATGTGTCTAGAATCGCAACTCAGACTAAATCTGCTCTCATCTGTAAAGAGTACTCGTCCCCATTCATTGTCTCTCCAATTCCGGTGTTCCCGGCACCACAGAGAACGCCTTCTCCGATGGGCAGGCGTTAGAGGTACACACCGTACAGGGCGTCGTGCAAACAGACCACCACCGTGCAGTCTTCTGGCCACGGTAAAACGCGATATCGGTCGTCCAGTCGCCTGTGTCGTGTGTCTAGCGATTTCTCCCGCTGTCTGCCGCCTGTTTCTTCTGGCCTGTAAGGCAATATACCGGTCATCTGCGGGTGTGGTTCCTCGTGGACGACCACTACTAAACCCCCGGATAGCTGTTCCTGTAGTTTGAAATTGTCTCCAAAGTCGTGAAACGATGCTGTGAGCAATTCCGAACTCTGCAGCCACACTTGTCACACTGCCGCCTTCCTCCAACTTCCCAATGATTCGACCTCGGGTAAAAGCATCCAGATGTCGTCTAACAGATTGATTATTCGCCATTTCTCGCTGAGGCAGCAACTCGGTGTGATTTTAGCTGCTATACGGCGTGCAATCTCTTTGCCAGAAATACTGATCTTACACCGACAACATGCTTTGTACTACTCATACACTCCCCCATTACGTCTACCTGCATATCTGCGCATGTGCTACCGTACATCACCTTACTTAATCTCCTGATTGGTCTTTCTGTCCGCTCTGCCTCTTCGTTCAGCTGATATGCTAATTTTTCGACTTCGTCCTTAATTTTTGCACACCAGTGTATTTATTAAATGCTAAGTGCACGTGCTCTTGTATTTTTACTTTTCCGGCGTAGATTTCTCTTAAAATTCGTCACGCGCTGCATTGCACAGGAAAATAAAACAATTTTAATTGCAATTCTACCAAAAATAGCTAACTAAATACAAAATCCGTAACACTGCACGTCTCGGACAGTACAATCCTTGGACAGGAAGCCAAACTTATAACTAAGGTATGAATGCAATAACAAACATTACGTTACAATAACAAACAACATAAACAATAATTGCAGTAAGTAACTTAAAGCAAATCAAATAATATCAAATACTAAATACAAATCAAATACTATAAATTACTAAATACAAATCAATTACTATCAAATAACTAAATACAAATCAAATACTATCAAATTTAGAAACAAAAAGGACCATGGTAACACACAGTATATTCACATTATATACACTACGTACTATGGCCTACGTACTATGGCTAGCCTGTCGTAATGAACGACTTTAGGCTTAGAGTTCTATGGCTTACGCATATGAGCCATGACGTCGTTCAACCTGTTTAGGACTGTATAAGGACCATCTCAAGGAGACTGCAGTTTCGGACAGAGTCCTGTCCCCACCTTGTCTCCTTCGTTAAATCGATGCTCAACAGCTCTCGTGCCGTATCGGATCTTCATCTTCTGCGTCGCCAAGTTGACTTGCTGTCGGACAAAGTTGTGCATCACTTCAAAGTGGCTCTGGAGATCTTGAATGTATTCCTCTGGAGATGAAGGTGCATCTGCAGGCCGACCAAACAAAAGATCATAAGGCAGACGAATGTCACGGCCGAAGAGCATACGAAATAGAGAATAGCCGATAGTCTCGTGGGCAGCACTGCGATAAGCCAGTAGAAGTAGAGGTAACTTCTTGTCCTAGTCCTGCTGGGTTCTGGAAACTACCAATGAGAGGTTATTAAGATGGTTCGATTAAATCTCTCTGCCATGCCGTCCGACTGCGAATGTAAAGGTGTCGTTTGGGTTTTGTCAATGCCGAGAAGCTTGCAGAATTCTTTGATTACAGCTGAGGTAAAATTCCTTCTCTGATCTAAATGTAACTGAAGAGCTACTTGAACCTGGAAATTCAGTGCTGTATCATTATTTCTGCTACTGTAACAGCTTCTTGATCAGGAATAGGATATGCTTCAGGCCACTTGGTGAAGTAATTAATTACAACGAGGATGTACACTGCTGACCACCGTAAATGCAACACCCTGAAGGAAGCATGCAAATAACATGAAATTTACAACATGCATTAGCGGAGATAAGATATGCCTGTGGCGCCACTTCAAAGCGCTATTTAAGGCTTGGAGGTTACGACGATTTCAAGTTCGGCAAGTGTGTTTTTCTTGTTTTTTTTTAAACGATTAATTATGTCTCGTAGTAAACAGCGATCATCGTTTGATCCAGCATCCGAGTTCGACAGAGGAACGATAGTGGCCTACCGAGAGTGTGGATTATCTTTCAGGAATCGGTAGTCGTGTTGGACGAAACCAAACAACTGTAATGCGGGTATGTGACCCTTGGATGCAGGAGGGTACGACAGACCGACGTGTTCGATCGCATGCACCTCAGTGCACCACTTCACGTGATGACAGGAACATTTGGCGCATGGCAGTGACGGATGCCCCAGTCACAGCACGAACCATAGCACAGCACATTCAGTCAGTAACGCATCATCCAGTGTTTGCGCATATTATTCGACGCCGTTTACAGCAGAGTGGTCTGTCCGCAAGACGTCCATTGCTTCACCTACCCTTGACGCAGAACCATAGACGTCTCCGCCGCCAATGGTGCAATGAAAGAAGTGGATGGCAGAACGGAATGAAATTGTCTTTACTGAGGAGTCACGCTTCTACCTGCAACACCACGATGGTCAGATTCGAGTCTGGAGATACCGTGGAGAGAGGATGCTGAACAGCTGCGTTATGCACCGCCACACTGGTCCTGCACCGGATATTAAGGTATGGGGCGGTATTGGATATCACTTTCGCATTCCTCTAGTACGTATTGCCGGTACTTTAAACTGCCAGCGCTACATCTCCGAGGTGTTGGAGCCAGTTGTCCTGCTTTACCTTCAGGACTTGCCCACAGCCATATTTCAACAGGATAATGATGAACCACACTTGGTACGTATTGTCCAAGGCTTCGTCAATCGCCAGATTGACTTGCTTTCTTGGACGGCTCGCTCTCCGGATCTTTCGCCGATAGAAAACATGTGGTCCATAGTTACTGAACGATTGACCCAGATTACATCCCAAGCTGTCACACCAGATCAACTGCGGCAACGGGTGGAAGCTGCTTGATCTGCTGTAGCCCC